>JASDQU010370868.1:40226-71597 GCA_032191745.1 Picea mariana
AGGATATGTTGAGCTTCTCATGCACTCTGTGGCGAGTACATGTCCCCAAGTAGGAGCGAGATGTTATCCCCCATTTCTAGAGATAACTAAGGAGATAATGTCTCAAGGCCCTCAGGTTGTAGACATGGAATGTTGAGGGATAGATAGAATCGTGATGTCCACTTACATAGATGGATACCTACTTCACCACCACACTTCTTTGGTTCATCATGATGGAATTCACCACATCAGCCTATTTCCGAAAGACAATGGATCTTGCTCCATGAGGTACAAGTCAAGTATTGTGGTAAGTGTCACTTTAGTACTTAAGGCATTTGAATATGTTGCATTTAAAGTTACTTTTGATTATAGAACGTCTTCTTGGAAATTATGCTCTTTTCCGTGTTTCACCTTGGTGTTTGAAATTGTGCCCTAGTAAATTGTCACCCTTGGGGAAATAGTTTTCTATTGGGTGGTCTCATTGATGATTCATCGTACCATTCCCGATCATACTTATCATTTTCCATACTTCATCATTTTCGTCTCCTTATATTTTGGGATTTTTGAGTGTACTAACCCAAGAAGGGATTATACGTCATTTAATGGGAAGAAGGGATTGAAGGCCCAGGGGGAAATTAGATGGAAAAACATAAAAGATAAAATTATAACCTTCTAGTTTCTCACCCAAAGAGGTCTCTAGAAAAATTAAATGTTTCTCTTAAAATAATTGAAGACCTTCAAAAAAGAAATTTCACATATATAAATGTCCCACTTGTTGAGGGATCTACACAAGTGTGGTATACCCTTTTATTTACCCATATGGTACTTTCTGTAACTCTACCTTCGAGTGACATTGTGGTACGTATTTCAAGTCTTATGTTACCCAATTGTTTTGGATTTTAAAAAATTTATGCCAATAAATGGGCTTTGAAAAAGGATGCATTGGAAACGAAGGTATAGAACACACTCTACAAAGGAACCAATAAATGAGACAATACGAACCATTGTATGTCATGAATGCCATGCCCAAAGGTATGACCCCCATCCATTCCATATTCCTTACATGGCTTAGAGAGGGTCCACCTAGGAAACACCCCTTGATTTGAGGAATGACTAACTCAATAGGTCACCTTGACAACCCTCACATACCTAAACTTGGAAAGTTACATAGGCTATTTGAGCACTTGTTTAATTTGATAAGGTAGTTTTGTTGCAGATGTTTAGGTGGATATTGTATTAAATGTGACTTTACTTGCCATGATACATTTGACTTGAGACCCTTGGAAGGCGCACTCATTTTCCTTTGCAACACCTAGGTTGGTTGACGATTTGGAGGAACAAGCCTAACTTGGGCCTTCATTGCGGATTGAATCCCATAGGTTGGATGCCATCACCCACACCTTGGGTGAAGACAGAAGATGCGAATTTTCTTTTGAGAAAAGAGAATACATCTTTAAGGAGGATACATATCCCTCATTTTCCCAACGTTTGACCTTGGAAGGTCATAACGTCTCTCTCTTGGGATTGATGTCATGATTTAGGGATAGGGTTTGATGATGGTGGTGGTGATTTGATGAATCGTCATGCTTGATGGAGAGAACACCCTATCACATAAAGGGATGGTCTTTGGAGGCCCAACGACTTCCTCTTCAAGATGAATGTTTTGCTAAAAGTGCAAGACGTCACCCAATTAGGGAATTGCGTCATATTTTTATGGTTTATTTTGTGCAAAAATCATTTTTATTTTGTAAAGTGGTAAAATAAAGGAGGCCAACGTTCTTTTTTGTGGTTTACCCTCATATTATGTGTAAAAACATTATATTAACGTATTTTATAAATAAGAGACCAAATCATTTTCATTTTAACATAGCTCTCTCATTATAGAAGACTACTTAGCTGAAAGTTGAGCCCTATTTAGGAATTTGACCCCTCTCTCTCTCTCTTGTGAAACTGTTTTAGATGATTGTCTTGGTATATTTTGGAGCTAAGGTGGTGCGCACATTTTTTAGGCTTGTATTTTGGCATGTGGATGGAAAGTTCTTGGTAAAATACGATTTTTATCTTGGTATCTTGTGAAATTATTAAGGGCATTTCTACATTTTGATGGTATTTTATTTTGTTTCATCATATTCTTGTCTACAACTATTTTAGGAGTATAAGAGCATACACCCTCCACCAAGTTTCATCTTATTTACTATTTTTTATGTCACTTTTACAAGGTTGCTATGGTGAGTAAAAGGGCTTACACCCTCCTAGATTTACCTTTGTTGGTTTTGCATGCTTTAGGGATTAAAAGGGCTTACACCCATAGAGATATTGTGGATACAACTCTTATAACCAAGACTTTATTTACCCAATATATTTAAATCACTAATCTAAAAATTTCATTGGAGAAATGAAATACTTGCATTGAAAAATGTGTTTTAATGAGATATGTGAATTGTCTAAAGTGGAATCAATTTTAAATGCTTTTAGTTTTATTGAACCACTAGGGCGTCTATATTTTCCAAGTGCCTCTTTCTGCTATAATAACATTTTCTATAGTCATTAAGGTTGCAACAAAACACTCTTAAACTTTAGTTTACTCACTACTCTACCACTGAAATCTACTTACAAGTTGTTAATATTGTTAATCTACACGGTATTGGCTATTTGTTGGGAAAGTTGTTTGCTGATTTGTTTGAGTATAATTTTCTATTGTAGAAATATTTTTTTACAGCCATTTGGATATTACAATAATTATCTAAAAACACTACCTAACAACCCTATATTGTCACTAAAGTCTTGCTTCATTATACTTGAGTTAAACTAGTAATTACTAGCTTAGTCTCTTGCATCTCTATTAGGATTTTGGATTCGTCCTTATTGCTGCAATATAGAACAACAAGCTTAACTTTCTTTTCCATTTGATATTTTGTCTTTTATATCTCCATGTTGTCTTGTCTCAGGCATGTATAAAAAAAAATTGCAGGTACACTTCACTTCGGAGACATACCCTTATCCACAAGACTCTTACACAAGCCATTTTCCACTTCCTAACTTGAACTATAGAGGTTTTCACTCTCATCTTCTCACTTTCCATTTCATTCCCCTAAGGTCACCGAGATTCCCCCATTGTGGTGATTTTCATCATCACTAAAATGAGGAGAGTGTCCATATAAGATTACCGTGGGTATATACTCTCACAGTTGTCCCAAGTTTGTGGATTGGGTTGGGATTTTCCCAACCTACAATTTGTGATAAAAAAGATCATGTGGTAATTCTATAATGAAGTCAAAATATTGGTTGAATTCAAGTGAAATTTTTTCACATTTATTGAAAATCTAAAGAGATAGATAAAGCTACTTTGGTTGGACAAAAGAAGGAAACAACAAAAAATCTCCTTCGCTGCCCTTTTTTCTAAAACAAATAGAGTTTGGGTCGAATTTATTGTGATTATTAGCATGATTGTTAAGCTTTATTTCTCAAAAAGGAAGGCACATATGATCATGGGTAAGGATTGATGGGGTGAAAATGTAACCAAGGATCAAACTTCAACATTCAGTACCCAACCCATTGAGACTTAGAGAACATTACAATCAACATTCTCCACACAGGAAGGGCTCTAGGTTGGAAAAGGGTGTTGTTTTTGTGACATTTCATATTAAAGAGATAGATCAGCCTTTACTCTGTTTTGTTTTCCCCTAATCGAATCACTCAACTTGACTGGATGAATGGAATATTGAGCAATCTCAATTGCTATTCTTTCATTTTTGTGACCTTTGAATTTCAAATTACTCCTAAGGGAACTCAATGAGGGAGTACAAATGATGATCCTGAAGCAATACGATACATCCTCAATTTTAAATTGTGAGTCTTTATTTCTCAAAAGTAATGCACAGGCATCATCTTGATCTAAGGAAAATATGTAACCAATTGTTGGTAATTTACTCAGAGAAAAGGAGATGACTCCTAAAATCCCTTTGGCATCCCTATGGATGAAATATGCAGTTTGGAATTGGGAAATGTGAAGGGTACATTGGGAAGTTTACTTGAATAATCTTGTGGTATTTAAAGAAAGTTAGTGCAGTGATGTGGAAATGGTCAACCTTCAACTACGAGAAGTACATTTTTATGAGGACCAAGAAAATCTTCTGGATTACAGATGCGGTAAAATCACAATTTTCTATAAAGGATTATAATGATGATATGGCCCTTGTCCATGATTATGAACATGGAAAAGATGTTGACAGAGTAGGGTCAAGATACAAATACTACTAGAGTACTTTTCTTTCATCTCAAACATTGCAGGACATAAATTCTCTTCAGGAACAATTCCATTTTTTTCTAAAATAATTTGTTTAAATGGATGTTAATGAAAGTGATCTCTAATCATGTGTCTCATAATCATTCATTGGTTTGGGAAATTACATATGTTGGCCTTTTCCAGGGAATTGTTTTCATTGTGCATAGAGAAAGGTCAATGTCAAATGAATACCATGGATGATAGGCGAGTTATGCCTTATGCTAATTTTGTTGATGCCTAAGAGCAATAAATATCCTATCCCAGTGTTGTTTCTTATGTATAGATTGAGGGTTAATTGAAAATTTTATAAGGCTACTCATAAGTTCTTTATGTAACCTGATTTTGATAATACTTACTCGAAACTCGGGGAGGAATTTGGAAGACTAATTGATAAGAAACATTAGAATCTAGTTTTGAATATCCATAGGGATGAGTAGCATTTATTGTTATCTATTCAAGAACTCATACCAAGATATCAATGTGAAGGAAAATTTGTCTTTGGCTGTGAGATTAAGAAACCAAAGATAGATGGTGAAGATCCTTATAGCAAAGCGGCCATGACCTCTCAATTCTACTATGGATTTTAAACTCATTAGTTTGTTTGATTATTTGTTTTGTATTTGGGACAAGTATATCTTGTCCTCATTAATATAATGTTCAACAATGATTTGAGAGTCCCAATTGGAAGGTAGATTACAAAAAGTTCCCCTAATATATCTATGCTCTCAAGTCTCAGCTGTATTTCTGAATTGAGCATGCATATATTCCCTTCTAACAATGTCATCAAGAAAAAACTAACTTGATATGCTCTCACTAGATTGTTAGAAACATTCACATCTTCTAATGAATATTGAATCAAATTTATTGACACAATCATTGATGGTTCCATCACAATCATCTAATGAGAGTCTTCTTCTAAGAAATCATTGTACAAGCTCCAAGAAAATTCCAATTTGTAAGACCAATATATAAATTTGTGACTGATAAAATCATAGTTTGTCCATTTTAGAGATTTATTTTTCCATTTCCCCTGCCAAAATGGTACTTGAATTTATGAAAATCAACCAAAAGATGAAACAGTTACCAACACAAATGATATGTGCAAGGTAACTTCATATAAGAATACTTAAACATAGAGATCTTTTAGTATACCACCATGCACCTTCTGCAATACCAAATATTCTCAAATAAACAAGATGGATTTGTATAGATGCTCAAATGTCTTGGGCTGGTTTGGAAGTACCAACTATCGAAAATTTGTCAATGCTCACTTATTGTAACAATTAAAGAAATTTATTGATGGATCATGAAAAATATTTTGATAGCTAGGGTACTTGGAAAAAGAGGAAATTGGGAGGATGAAAGGTGTTTTCCTTACAATATGAATAGCTTCCACAAGCTGTCAAAGTGTCATAGTCAAAATTTATCCAAAATGATCTAATATGAGTAGTTTCTTTATGGTATAAGGACCCGTGTAACTCCCTCTAGTATGTCTTTCTATAACATAAAGTTTAAACACGACACACATTTTTTTTTAATGATGTGATCATATATCAACATAGGGTTAAGGAAATGAAGATAACACCTTTTAATTATAAAGGTGGTTAAATAATCAATGGTGATCAATAATTTCCCTTATTTAAGATTTTGATTCCATTGGGAAATTTATCTCAATTTCTTTAACTAGTCTAGATTTGTACACATTACACTAGCTAGATAAACCTATTTGAAGAAAACTGATAATTCTGAAAAATTACATGAATCAACCAAACTGACATAGTGTAAGATACCTTAATGGATAATTTTGGAAGTGAAAATAACTATAAAGTTTTCAAACTTGAAACAAGATTTAGCACACTTAACGCATGTCCCACATTTTTGTATGATATATAAATGGATACCGATTTTCTCATAATTTCTAACTAGTACCTATAGATTTTTGTTGATGGTTTTTGGTCTTGGAGCCATGGTTTAATCTTGTATTTGTCACCAAGGTCTTCTTTCTTCATCGTTGGTTGTGGCTGGACATTAATAGTGTGGTCTGAAGCTGGGTGTTGGTGAGAATAAGGACAAGTTTGAAAGGAATTTTGGGGCACCTTACTAAGATTGGTTTTAAATTCATTAAAAATTCTATTTCTATGTGAATTTGTATGGAATAAGGTTTCCTGGTATTTGCAAATTTGATCTCGTTGGACTTGTTGAAGGCACATGTAGATGAGGCTACCCTCAACGATTCTCTCAATAAGAAATTTTACTCACTTGGCACATTTTGTTTTAATTTTCTATTTATTTTTAGATGCATGCAATTGCAGTGGAAAAGGAATATAGCCTTAAATTTGATTACATTAATTTGGAAATTAAGAAAGACAAATCTCACTATGATTTTGGCAAGAGATAAAATTACAAAAATATTTGACATGTGAAATTCTATAAAGTGTGTAACTGTGAAAAAAACCTAATGCATCATCAAAGCATATTTTACCTCAAGAAACTTACTATGATTTTGGCAAGAGAGAACATTACAAAAATCTTTGACATGTGAAATTATACCAAAGTGTGTAACTGTAAAAGAAACCTAATGCATCATTAGCCCATATTTAATCTCAAAAAACTTACTATGATTTTGGCAAGAGAGAAAATTACAGAAATCTTTGACATGTGAAATTCTACCAAAGTGTGTAACTGTGAAAGAAACCTAATGCATAATAAGCGCACATTTAACTTAGGAAACTTAAAACGTGTTGTATCACAGTGCCTTCACATTCTCTATCACATGCGTATGAAATAGATAAGAGCTAATTCCAAGAAACAGTTAAATTTAATGTTAATACAAAGGTTATTCACAGATCAACCAGCCAACAAAAACATAAAAAATGCTCAAATATGAAAGGTACAAAAATCATCATTGGTGGTGGTTAGTGTCTATCATCATTGGTCTATGAGACCTTACACAAATTAAGAGATTACTTGGATTTCTTTAAAATCTTATTTTGATGATTGAAAGTATTGAGAGAAATATTCTGATATCACTAAACTTTCACTGCCTTAGTCCGTATTTTGACAAATATTTTGAAATTGAGATCTAATTTGGGTGGCAGTCTAGGAGAAAGTTCTTTACATATTCAACCCTTTTACTTTCACAATGGTGACAAATATTCTTTCCTACCATGGTGTTTTGTCTAGTATCACTATGCAACTCATGAGAAATAGTTCTTATTTTAGCCTACAACTAACCACTTCCTTATAGTATCTTAGTTTTATTTTATCCTATAATTCTTTATCACACCATACATTCATCAATATTATGTAGAATAACTTATTCTTTTATTCTCATCTTAGTCGTTGGTAATTTTGGCTATTCTTGTTCTTATACATTAATGCAATGCTCATTAATCCTAATCATTAATCAAATAAGTATTAACCATGGAATGATCTATAAAAATGGCTGAATTCTTTTGTAAAATTACTAATAATTTCATAATTTATAACTGTATTTTCTATTTTTATGATAAAAAAAATATACAATATATAGATAAGTAGAGAACTACTACATAATTCCCATTTCCCATTTACCATGTATATTAGTTTTTTGAGAAAATGATAATAATAATAATACTAACATTATGCATCATAATTTTGAAAGTTACATAGAAATGAATTTTCATTTTCATGGTATACATCATATACTGCTGATTCAGGAGCATTGAACAAAGCTAAAGCATGTGCCTAGCCAATGGAACAACTAGACGCGCAGATGGAAAAAAGGGCACGTTTTTATGAAAATGTTTTGAATTTTTAAATCTGAAGCATTAATGTAATAGTTAGGAGGAGCGTACTTACATTTATGTCTTGGAGATATGAACAGATCTGGAGAGAGATTACTCTCATCTCTCGGATGTAATAGGCATTTAATACTATTAATGTAGAGTAGGTAGATATGAATGTTAGATTAGATAGTTTAGAAGATAGGAGGGAAAACGGATTTAGACACCCTCACCCTTGTATCATTGTAATAAGAACCTATTCAGAATTCATAAGTTGGAGAGCTATAGCAAAGAACTGTGGAGAAGAACCCATGTATAGGAGCACTTGAGTTAATATATGAAGCTTTGACTCAACTTTCATGGTGTTATGATGTTCACTGTTTACATTTGCTAAATGGTATGTTTACAATTGATTTGTTTCTCTGTTATAAATTTGTTTCAATGCTGTGTTATGTAGGATTTCATGTTGAGTGTATGAAGTCTGAAAGAGGGGTAGAATGAGTTTCAATTGTTTCTCTTCCTGGAAATTCATGCAAGGAGTGCAGTGAATGTCCACAAGGTGTGTGTTGATGAGGGTATGAGTTTCTATCTCAGAAAGCTCAGGAGAGATATCATTGTTCTCATATCAGCAGAAGTGCAGGTGAAGCACAGAGCCGTGCAAGGTGTGCACAGGTTGGTTGAAACCTTTGAGCTTATCAACCAAGGGGAAGGTTGAAGGACTACTATTGCAAAGAGTGCACAGGGTCGAAGACTCAAATAACCAGAGGTTATTTGAAAGTTTTCTGCAAGGAGTGCGAGCAGGGATCTTTTTGGAGGCTTGAGTTTGCAAGTGAAAGCCCAGGAGGCATAACACCTTTGAAAAGTTCAAGGGGAGATGGAAATCAAAACTGTCACATAGAAATTAAGCTCAGGAGGGAGAACACTCAGCCACTGGGTAGAAGCATTGAGGAGGGAATTGAGCGGTCAGAATTCTCCATGGAAAGCTCATGAAGTTGGGAGGACCGTAGGATCCAGTGAAGCTGTAAGGTGGTTAGGAGTTGGAAGAACTCACCACCTTATTATCATGAATCAACATGTGCCATTGATCTCATTTCAACCCACATCGTTGGATCATTCCGCGAATTTGGGGTTCATGACTTTGGAGGGAAGACCAAATATCTTTGGTTTTGCGAAGTCCTGAGTTGCGAGGAGCAGAGAAGGAGATCCAAACCATTGGATACAAGCCATGGGAGAAGCATTGGATCACAAGCTCCACATGGTATCGCGTATCGGGGGCTTAGGGTTTGAAAGAGTTTATTTTCAACTGCAGAAGTCATGAAGTACCAAGCGCTGAGAGTTCATGTGAACACGTGGCACATCTTTCAGGTGGGGACCGTGTGGTTGACAGGTGGCGTAACGATAAAATCCCCGGAGAAAGGTGGAAGTTGGTGATAGGTGGTGGACACACATTGACCTTGGAAAGGGTCAACCCATCGTTGACTTATCATGAGTCACGGATTCGCCAAGGAGGAACACAAGGGCTCAACAATCCAACTCGCGAAGCTGCGAGTTGCGAGGGGTGCTAAAGTTAGGCCCTTTTTTGTGCGGAAGGTGCTAACAAGGAGGAGCCATCCTCGTATCTCCATCTCGGGTATCATAGTTTTGGAAAAGAGGAGTCAAGGTTCATCGACCCACGAACTCGCGAATTGCGAAAGGTGCTTGTGCTAAGGCTTGGTTGTGGTCACATGGAGATGTAGGGCTCATGTCTGGTGTTAAGTTACACAAGGCGGGTTTTCATGAAGGACCTATGGATAGGATTCATGAGGTTCCAATAGGGATCCGAGAGAGCCACTTCAGCTCAAGGAGAATTAAGAACGATCCTGCATGGATCTCGGCCCGAGGGTTAGGGGTCTGCATCAAGTGGTATCATAGCTAATTTTTGTCTGTAGACTGTAGGAAGAGCATGGTAGAGTAGATAAAGAAAATACTCTGATACACACCGTCAAGTGGTTTCAAAGCCCAGAACAAATTCTTTTCTTTCTGTAGCAGAGAGAAAAGAAAAAAAAAATTCTCAGCCATGCCGCCAAGAAGAAGAGATAGGCCAATGCTTGATCTAGTAGTGGAAAAAGAAATGTGTGAGTTATGTGCCAGAATTGATGCTATGGAGACAACACAGAGGCACATAGTTGACGCTGGGGAAATCAGCGAGGGTGAAAGTGAAAATGAAGCTGGAAACAAAGGAGAAGAAGTTGTAGTCGAAGATGCTGTAGATGAACACCTATTTAGGGTTGTTGCAAGGATAGGTGCTAGAGAAAAAATGGACATTCTAGTGTACGAAGGAAACCTAGATGTTGAATATCTTCTAGACTGGATTACAGTTCTAGAAAAATACTTCAACTACAAGGATGTCGAGGAAGACAAGAAAGTCAAACATGTCCTCACTAGACTTAAAGGGCATGCATCACTATGGAGGGATGAACTGTAGGCTAACAGACATTGCAAGGGCAAGAAAAAAATCAAAAGATGGGATAGAATGGTTGCAAATATGAAAGATAAATTTATACCCAGGGATTATCAAATCACTCTATTTTGGAGGGTGCATAATTTGTGACATAAGTTGATGTCAGTGAAGGAATACACTGAAGAATTTTATAG
The DNA here is from genome assembly GCA_032191745.1 of Picea mariana. Classification (NCBI taxonomy): domain Eukaryota; kingdom Viridiplantae; phylum Streptophyta; class Pinopsida; order Pinales; family Pinaceae; genus Picea; species Picea mariana. The sequence continues at coordinate 50,889 of JASDQU010370868.1, forward strand.
GAGAAACATCAGAGTAGGTCATCAAGAAAGCAGTGATGAAAAAGTTGTCAGGTACATGAATGGTGTACGATATGACATTCAAGATGAGATGAGCATGATAACCATTTGGACTGTGGAAGATGAATATTAGATGGCTATGAAATCCAAAGAGAAGCTGAGCCGGAAATAAGGTCAAAGAGGCCAAGGTGGAAGCAAGCCAGAGGCAAAACAATTGCCTAAGACAGAACTCAAAAACCTAAAGAAGAGGGGAAGAAACCTCAAACTCAAATTGAGAGAGGAGAAAGCTCACAAGGAAGGCAGTATGCTGATAGAAATACATTTCCTCGAGCCAGAGGAAGAGGAAGAAGAAGAGGAGGTGAAGTGAAATGCTTCGTCTGTGGAAAAATTGGACATAAATCCTATGAGTGTCCAGATAGGAAGAAAGATGGTGGTGAAACTCACATTTACAAATCTCAAGGATGGAATGTTGAGGCAGAAGACACTGAGGGTGGAATATCTTTGATGATGAGGAAAGTTCTCTTGAAATGAGAGAAGGAACCAAAGAACTCAGCCCAAAGAAACAGTTTGTTTAGGACTGCTTTCAAAACTAAAGACAAGGTATGCAAGGTCATAGTGGACATCAATAGCACATTCAATCTCGTATCTACAGAGATGGTAGAAAAGTTGGAGATGGAGACTGTTGTACATCCAAGCTCATATAGAGTTTTGTGGCTACAAAAATGACATCAGGTAAATGTCACTAAACAATGTTTAGTTGATTTTAAAATAGGAGGATATAAAGATGAAATATTATGTGATGTCATTCCCATGGATGTTTGTCATGTATTGCTGGGTAGACCATGGCAATATGATAGAAACGTGGTTCATGATGGGATAAAGAACACATACACCCTGGAGAAAAATGGTAGGACTCACATGTTGCTGCTGATTAAGGATAAAGAAGTGAAAACAGAGACGAGAAACATCGTACTTCTCATGAGTGGGAAGGAAATTCTTGATGAAGTTAAGAACAAGGAAGACACACAATTTATTGTGGTTAGGAAGCCCAGAATTGTTTTGACCAGTATAAGGATAGATGATCTACCAGAAGAAATTTTGGAGTTGCTATAAGAGTTTGTTGATATAGTAGTGGATGAGCTACCTTGTTCATTGCCACCTATCAGGAGTATAATCCATCATATCGATCTTATACCTGGGGCCATTTTACCGAATAAAGAAGCATATCGGTTGATGTCGCAAGAAAATGAAGAAGTTAAGAGACAGGTCCAGAACTTAATGGACAAAGGATTGATTCGGGAAGGCTTGAGTCCATGCACCGTTCCGACAATGCTCATCCCAAAGAAAGATGGAGGATATAGAATGTGTATAGACTCAAGGGAAATCAATAAGATTACCATCAGATACAGATTTCCATTGCCAAGGATGGACAACTTAATGGATTGCTTGAGTGGACCAAAGTTTTTTTCAAAGATTGATTTGAAAAGTGGGTATCATCAGATTCGAATGAGAGGAGGTGATGAATGGAAGAAAACATTCAAGACAAATTAGGGGTTGTATGAATGGCTTGTCATGCCATTTGTCTTAACAAATGCACCCATTAATTTCATGAGGTTGATGAAAAAGGTCCTAAAGGATTTCATAGGGAAGTTCGTCATTGTATATCTTGATGATATATTAATTTTCAGCAAGACAAAAGCAAAACACTTAAAGCATTTAGTTGTTGTAATGATCACAACAGAAATAAAGTTTTTTTTTTGGTAACAGTAAATGTTTTGTTAGTTTTTTCATTAAACATGATTTCATGTGTTAAGAAAACATTTTTGGCTCTATTTAAGGTCCAAGTGTTGTAACCTTTTATCTAATACCATATGTAATGTTCCCCAAATTTACCAAATAAAAAAAAAAAAAATCCTTAGGGACATTAAAACTCTTTCTCCTCGAACAAATCATCTTGAAAGTACTACTATTATTATATGTATGTATTTGTCAACACTATTAACTTTTTCAAGGTTTATGTTTACAGTTATTGACACAATTAACTACCATTATAACATATTTTATCTCTAAGTTATTTCCTACTGCAGAGTAATCATATGCATAAACTTCCAGGGTAACTTTGTTATTTCCCACCGTTTCAGTTTACTAACTTATCAAATATAAGCATAAAGGATAGTAAAGCCCCACTAACATTAAGATCCTTTCCATGTATCTCTATGTATATGTATACGTATTAATGTTAGATTACAGAGGAATAACCCCACTCGAATTAGAGAAAACCTTATGCATAGACAATATCCATATCATACAGGTCTAAACGAATTTGAGATTAAATCCTAGATTGCACACTTAAGATAAGGTTCATTGCATCTATCATAGAATTAAAAATAAAGGGTGACTTTATAATATCTACTGAATTAATACACATGCCCTTTCTCCAAAGGCGTTGGTCATAAGTCACCCACGAGTCCCCTCCTGAACTTTTTTCAAAACAACGTATGACAAGCGTTAGATCTTCTCTGAATACACCCTTCCCTTACGTGACCATGGTTGTGACCACTCGCCTAGCCAAAAGGAGTTTCATGATTTTGGGTATCGGGACTTTGTGTGTGAGTCTCCCTGACTCTTTCGACCTCAGAAATCTCGACAAGGGTCGAGGGCTTGCTAGATCCATTCCATAAATTCCATTGATTTTACCTACAACCAAACCCTGGGGTTTACCTCTGAGTGCGTCAATATTTCATATATTGGGAACTCCCTATTTCAACTATCTCAGATCAACGGTCCTGATTTCATAGTGATCTAACCACCCAGATCCCTCTCTCGCGAATCGAAATTTTTTGTATTGGGACTTTGGAATAGATCCCTCCTTTTCACTTCCGATTCCCAATTTCTTGATATTTCAAAGTGCCAAATCAATGTCTCACAATCCTTCATATCTCATGACTACGATCTCTCCTAAGATTTCGAATGTCAAAAGACTCTTGACCTTAACCTTCTTGCAACTTTTCCCCAAGGTTTAGGACATTCAGTGACAGAGTGTGATGTTAAGGCACTTTGTGATGTTAAAGTCATCGGTTCGAAACATGCGGGGACAAAAAATCTAGCCATGTTAAGGGTTGGTGTGGGTCAGGTCGGGTGTGATCCCTAGGTGATTTTGATAGCTTAGATGCCCCTAAGTCACAGTTTATTATCCACAGGTTAGTCCCACATGTCAGAGACAAACTAACAAATGAAAAAAAAAACTTCTTGCAAATCCACTGGAACTAATGACCCAAACCCTTCTTTGATCCAACGATTCAAATCAAAATTGTGAACTTGGGTTTCGCAAGTTCCCAGAACTCTTACCTCTAGTTTCCCTAATTGTGAACTCATGATAAATCTATATCTACGGTCCACGATCATCCTCCGATCGATGGCTCAGATCAAATCGTGAAATCAAGTTTCACGATTTTCCAGAACTCATACCTTTGATTGTCCAAGTTGCGAAATCTCGATAACACTAGATCTATGACCCACGATCTTCCTTCAATCGATGACTCAGATAAAATCATGAACTCAAGTTTCATGAGTTTCCAAAACTCTTGTCTTTGGTTGTCCGAGTTGTGAACTCCCGATAATACTAGAACTACGGCCCACGATCTTCCTCTGATCGATGACTTAGATAAAATGATGCACTCGGGTTTCACGAGTTTCCAAAACTCTTTTATTTGTTTGTCCGATTTTTGAAATCATGATAAGACTAGATATACAACCCACAATCTTCCTCTAATTGATGATTGTGATCAAGTCACAAACTCAGATCTAGTGAAATATGCAGTCAAATCCAATCGGCATTAAAGTTATAGTTTTATTAAGGGGTGAGGTCCATTGAGAAAATTATTCTATCTTCAAGTTTTAGCTTCCATTGAACTCCATCTTATCACCAATTAAATTTTTGAGTTTCTTTCGAGGACTTTAACCTTCGCAGTCTCTGGATCCAGGATAATGTATTGCGCGAAAAGGTACTCGGGTTCTAGCTTGCAGCGTTAAAAAACATAAACCCAGATTATGTTGAAAATGATACAGATCTACCCTAGAACACTATTATCGTAGCATTTTTTATACCAGGCTCCTATAAATGGCTGGTTAAATTTATCTTCAATCCTTAAAGAAAAGGATAGAGGGGAAACCCTTACTAGAGATGATTTCCCTAACTAATAGTTATGATCGCAAGTTTATGTAGAGTTTGAAGACTCATTTAAATATTGGACCGACTCTGTAATAGGTAACAGGCTTAAGTAGTTAAATCCCTGGACATTTGATCTTGAGTTTAACAAAATAAGAGAACTGTAACCTTTTACTATATTTAATGTAGTCAACTTAAAAGGAAATAGTCGATTAATAGCTTTATGTGTAATAGATGTTCAGGTAGTTCGAAAAATCTGTATAGGTAATAACACATACACACACACACACACACACACACACGTATATATATTTCAATTATGATATTCACTCAAAATTTCGTTTGGAAATTGTACAATTTATACATCCTCAATGTCAACTATAGATCAATTTGATAATTGTTCTCTATTGAAGAACATATATTATAACACAAGAATAATAAAACTTTCACACTTTCCTCTAATACACACAACATTTTTCTTATCTCTACTAAGGAAAACTTCCACACATTTATCAACAGTTAGCACATACAACAGTCTTTCTTGTCTCTACTCAATGCATAAATACAACTGTAAAGGCTTAGTCAATAATTCATTTCCTTCCACCCAACAAGTGGATGTATTCTATCTATTATTCATCAATATAATATTTAACCAGAACTAAGTAAATTCATTCTACCAGTTATTAAACATCAAAACATTCAACCAGGGAAGAGTAGAATCACATATTGAAACAAATTGTTGGGACCACAAATGGAATAGCCAAGTTCCACCCAACCATAGAACAAAACAACCAAACTACTTGTTCTGTTCAACCCCTATCCTGACCATGAATCCATGAGGGAGAACCTCGAAACTCCTCTTTCGCTAGAGTCCTTTTTTAGATCCAAATTATCTTTGCCTCACACTCAGAAATAGTGCTCATAAAAACACCTGACAGTCCTTCCCCAAATATCCAATTCTCCTTGCCTTGCACTCAAAAATAGTGCTCATAACAACAATTATGTCTTTTCCCGAGCATACTCGGCAACATCCTACCTCCTCCCATATTCTATATATGCAAAAGCATATTGTGCCTATGTATTTTCCCCTTGGGAATTTTCGCAGCTTTACAAATCCCTGATTTTTAGGCGATGACAATGGCCAAATTCATGATTTTCCACTTGTAAAATTCATCCATGAGGTAGTTCAAGCATGTTCCCCTCTCATGCAGTCATGGTCAACTAATTTCAACATGGTTGTTCCACTTGTCTCTCAACAATAAATATAAAAAGTATTTGGTTCTTACAAGTGTCATAGTCAAATGTTTGTTTTTGGCCCTGTTTAAGATCCAAGTGTTATAACCTTTTATCTAATACCATATGTAATGTTCCCCAAATTTACCAAATAAAAAAAAAAAATCTTTAGGGACATTAAAAATCTTTTTCTTCGAACAAATCATCTCGAAAGTCGTACTATTATTATATGTAGGTAGTTGTCAACACTATTAACTTTTTCAAGGTTTATGTTTCCAGTTATTGACATAATTATCTACCATTATAACATATTTTATCTCTAAGTTATTTCCTACTGCACAATAATCATATGCATAGACTTCCAGGGTAACTTCGTTATTTCCCACCCTTTCAGTTTACTAACTTATCAAATATAAACATAAAGGTTAGTAAAGCCCCACTAACATTAAGATCCTTTCCATGTATCTATATGTATATGTATACGTATTAACGTTAGATTATAGAGTAATAACCCCACTCGAATTAGAGAAAACTTTATGCATATGCAATATCCATATCATACAAGTCTAAATGAATGTGAGATTAAAGCGTAGATTGCACACTTAAGATAAGGTTGAATGCATCTATCGTAGACTTAAAAATAAAGGGTGACTTTATAATACCTACTTAAGTAATACACATGCCTTTTCTCCAAAGGCGTAGGTTATAAGTCACCCACGGGCCCCCTTCTGAACTTTGTTCAAAACAACGCATGACGAGCATTAGATCTTCTCTGAATACACCCTTCCCTTACGTGACCATGGTTGTGACCACTCACCTAGACAAAAGGCGTTTCATGATTTTTTGTATCGGGACTTTGTGTGTGAGTCTCCCCAACTTTTCTGACCTCAGAAATCTTGACAGGGCCTGAGGGATTGCTAGATCCATTCCTTAACTTCCATCGATTTTACCTCCAGCCAAACCCTGGGATTTACCTCTGAGTGCGTCGAGATTTCATGTATTGGGAACTCCCTATTTCAACTATCTCAGATCAACGGTCCTGATTTCACTGCGATCCGACCACCTAGATACCTCTCTCACGATTTAGAATTTCATGTATCGGGACTTTGGAACAGATCCCTCCTTTGCACTTCCAATTCCCAATTTCTTGATATTTTAGAGTGCCAAATCAATGGCTCATACTCCTTCATATCTCACGACTACGATCTCTCCTGAGCTTTTGAATGTTGAAAGACTCTTGACCTTAACCTTCTTTCAACTTTTCCCCAAGGTGTAGGACATTCAGTGACAGAGTGTGATGTTAAGGCACTCCATGATGTTAAAGTCATTGGTTCGAAACCTGTGGGGACAAAAAATCTAGCCATGTTAAGGGTTGGTGTGGCTCAGGAAGGGTGCGATCCCTGGGTGATTTTGATAGCTTAGATGCCCCTGATTCGTAGTTTATTATCCATAGGTTAGTCCCACATGTCACAGACAAACTAACAAACAAAAAAAAAAATTCTTGCAACTCCAATGGATGTAATGACCCAGACCTTCCCTTGATCCAACGATTCAAATCAAAATCATGAACTCGGGTTTCGCGAGTTCCCATAACTCTTACCTCTAGTTTCATGACTTGTGAACTCATGATAAATCTATATCTACGGTCCACTATCATCCTCCAATCGACGACTCAGATCAAATCACGAAATCCGGTTTCACGATTTTCCAGAACTCATACCTTTGGTTGTCCAAGTGGCGAAATCCTAATAAGACTAGATCTACGACCCACAATCTTCCTTCGATCGACGTCTTAGATAAAATCATAAACTCAAGTTTCACGAGTTTCCAAAACTCTTGTCTTTGGTTGTCCGAGTTGCAAACTCCTGATAAGACTAGATCTATGGCCCACAATCTTCCTCCGATCAATGACTCAGATCAAATCACGAACTCGGGTTTCATGAGTTTCTAGAACTGTTGTATTTGGTTGTCCAGATTGTGAAATCCCGATAAGACCAGATCTATGGGCCACAATCTTCCTCTGATCGATGGCTGCAATCAAGTCACAAACTCAGATCTAGTGAAATATGCAGTCAAATCCAATCGACATTAAAGTTACAGTTTTATTAAGGGATGAGGTCCATTCAGGAAATTATTCTATCTTAAAGTTTTAACTTCCGTTGAACTCCATCTTATCACCAATTAAATTTCTCAGTTTCTTTGGAGGACTTTAACTGTCATAGTCTCCGGATCCAGGATAGCGTCTTGCGCGAAAAGGTACTCGGGTTCTAACTTGCAGCGTTAATAAACATAAACCCAGATTATGTTGAAAATGATATGGATCTACCCTAGAACACTATTATCATGACATTTTTTATACCAGGCTCCTATAAGCAACTGGTTAAATTTATCTTCAATCCTTAAAGAAAAGGATAGAGGGGAAACCCCTACTGGTGATGATTTCCCTAACTAATAGTTATGATCGCAAGTGTTATGTAGAGTTTGAAGACTCGTTTAAATATTGGACTGACTCTGCAATAGGTAACAAGTTTAAGTAGTTAAATCCCTGGACATTTGATCTTGAGTTTATCAAAATAAGAGAACTGTAACCTTTTACTATATTTAATGTAGTTAGCTTAAAAGGAAATAGTCGAGTAATAACTTTATGTGTAATAGATGTTCAAGTAGTTTGGAAAATCTATATAGGTAATAACACACACACACACACACACACATTTCAATTATGATATTCATTCAAAATTTTGTTTGGAAATTGTACAATTTATACATCCTCAATATCAACTATAGATCAATTTGATAATTTTTCCCTATTGAAGAACATATATTGTAACACAAGAATAGGAAAACTTTCACACTTTCCTCTAATACATAGAACAATTTTCTTATCTCGACTTAGGAAAAATTCCATGCATTTATCAGCAATTAGCACATACAACAGTCTTTCTTGGCTCTACTCAATGCATAAATACAATTGTAAAGGCTTATTCAATAATTCATTTCCTTATACCCAACAAGTGGATGTATTCTATCGATTATTCATCCATAGAATATTTAACCAGAAGTAAGTAAATTCATTCTACCAGTTATTAAACATCAAAACATTCAACCAGGGAAGAGTAGAATTACATATCGAAACAAATTGTTGGGACCACAAATGGAATAGCCAAGTTCCACCCAACCATAGAACAAAACAACCAAAATACTTGTTCCATTCGCCCCCTAGCCTGACCATGAATCCATGAGGGAGAACCTTGAAAATCCTCTTTCTCTATTGCCCTTTTTCAGATCCCAAATCTCTTTGCCCCACACTCAGAAATAGTGCTCATAACAACACCTGACAATCCTTCCCCAAATATCCAATTCTCCTTGTCTTGCACTCAGAAATAGTACTCATAACAACAATTATGTCTTTTCCCCAGCATACTCAGCAGCATCCTACCTCCTCCCATATGTTATATATGCAAAAGCATATTGTGCCTAGGTATCTTCCCCTTGGAAATTTTCACATCTTTACAAATCCCTGATTTTTAGGCTATGACAATGGCCAAATTCATGATTTTCCACTTGTAAAATTCATCCATGAGGTAGTTCAAGCATGTTCCCCTCTGATGTAGTCATGGTCAATTGATTTCAACCTGGATGTTCCACTTGTCTCTCAACAATAAATATAAAAAGTATTTGTTTCTTACAAGTGTCATAGTCAAATATTTGTTTTTGGCCCTGTTTAAGGTCCAAGTGTTGTAACCTTTTATCTAATACCATATGTAATGTTCCCCAAATTTACCAAATAAAAAAAAATAAATCCTTAGGGACATTAAAACTCTTTCTCTTCGAACAAATCATCTCGAAAGTCCTACTGTTATTATATGTAGGTAGTTGTCAGCACTATTAACTTTTTCAAGGTTTATGTTTCCAGTTTTTGACACAATTATCTACCATTATAACATATTTTATCTCTAAGTTATTTCCTACTGCACAGTAATCCTACTCATAGACTTCTAGGGTAACTTCGTTATTTCCCACCCTTTCAATTTACTAACTTATCAAATATAAGCATAAAGGTTAGTAAATCCCCACTAACATTAACATCCTTTCCATGTATCTATATGTATATGTATACATATCAACATTAGATTATAGAGGAATAACCCTACTCGAATTAGAGAAAAAAATATGCATAGACAATATCCATATCATACAGGTCTAAATGAATTTGAGATTAAAGCGTCGATTGCACACTTAAGATAAGGTTCAATGCATCTATCGCAAACTTAAAAATAAAGGGTGACCTTATAATATCTACTTAAGCAATACACATGCCCTTTCTCCAAAGGCACAACATATAAGTCACCCGCGAGCCTCCTCCTGAACTTTGTTCAAAACAATGCATGATGAGCGTTAGATATTCTCTGAATAGACCCTTCCCTTATGTGACCACTGCTATGACCACTCACCTAGCCAAAAGGCGTTTCATGATTTTTCATATCGAGACTTTGTGTGTGAGGCTCCCCGAATCTTCTGACCTCAGAAATCTCGACAGGGGTGGACGGCTTGCTAGATCCGTTCCTTAACTTCCATCGATTTTACCTCTAGCCAAACACTGGGGTTTACCTCTGAGTGCATCAAGATTTCATGTATTGGGAACTCCCTATTTCAACTATCTAAGATCAACAATCCTGATTTCATTGCGATCTGACCACCTAGATCCCTCTCTCGGGAATCAGAATTTCAAGTATCAGGACTTTGGAATAGATCCATCCTTTGCATTTATGATTCCCAATTTCTCGATATTTTAGAGTTCCAAATCAATGGCTCACACTCCTTCATATCTCACAACTACGATCTCTCCTAAGCTTTCAAATGTCGAAAGACTCTTGACCTTAACCTTCTTTCAACTTTTTCCTGAGGTGTAGGAAATTCAGTGACAGAGTGTGATGTTAAGGCACTCTGTGATGTTAAAGTCATCAATTCGAAACCTGCTGGGACAAAAAATCTAGCCATGTTAAGGGTTGGTGTGGCTTAGGTCGGGTGCGATCCCTGAGTGATTTTGATAGCTTATATTCCCCTGAGTCGTGGTTTATTATCCATAGGTTAGTCCCACATGTCACAAACAAACTACCAAACAAAAAAAAAAACTTCTTGCAACTCCACTAGATGTAATGACCCAGACCTTTCCTTGATCCAACGATTCAGATCAAAATCACGAACTCGGGTTTCACAAGTTCCTAGAACTCTTACCTCTAGTTTCCTGAATTGTGAACTCATGAGAAATCTATCTGTATGGTCCACTATCATCCTCTAATCGATGACTCAGATCAAATCATGAAATCCGATTTCACGATTTTCCAGAACTCATACCTTTGGTTGTCCGAGTTGCGAAATCGCGATAAGACTAGATCTACAACCCATGATCTTCCTTTGATTGACAGCTCGGATCAAATCACAAACTCGAGTTTCACAAGGTTCCAAAACTCTTGTCTTTGGTTGTCCGAGTTGCGAACTCCCGATAAGACTAGATCTACGGCCCATGATCTTCCTTCGATCGACGACTCAGATCAAATCACAAACTCAGGTTTCGTGAGTTTTCAGAAATCTTTTATTTGGTTGTCTGATTTGTGAAATCCCAATAAGAATAGATCTACGTCCCACGATATTCCTCTTATCAATGGCTACGATCAAGTCACAAACTCAGATCTAGTGAAATATGCACTCAAATCCAATTGGCATTAAAGTTATAGTTTTATTAAGGCACGAGGTCCATTCAGGAAATTATTCTATCTTCAATTTTTAACTTCCGTTGAACTCCATCTTATCACCAATTAAATTTCTTAGTTTCTTTGGAGGAATTTAACCTTTTCAGTCTCTGTATCTAGGATAGCGTCTTGCGCGAAAATGTACTTGGGTTCTAACTTGCAGCGTTAATAAACATAAACCTAGATTATGTTGAAAATGATACAGATCTACCCTAGAACACTATTATCGTGGCATTTTTTATATCAGGCTCCTATAAACAACTGGTTAAATTTATCTTCAATCCTTAAAGAAAAGGATAGAGGGGAAACCCCTACTAGAGATGATTTCCCTAACTAATAGTTATGATCGCAAGTGTTATGTAGAGTTTGAAGACTCGTTTAAATACTGGACCGACTCTGCAATAGGTAACAGGTTTAAGTAGTTAAATCCCTGGACATTTGATCTTGAGTTTATCAAAATAAGAGAACTGTAACCTTTTACTATATTTAATGTACTCAGCCTAAAAGGAAATATTCGAGTAATATCTTTATGTGTAATAGATGTTCAGGTAGTTTGGAAAATCTGTATAGGTAATAACACACACACACACACACACACACACACATATATTTCAATTATGATATTCACTCAAAATTTCGTTTGCAAATTGTACAATTTATACATCCTCAATATCAACTATAGATCAATTTGATAATTTTTCTGTATTGAAGAACATATATTATAACATAGGAATAGGAAACCATTCACACTTTCGTCTAATACACACAACAATTTTCTTATCTCTAGCCAGGAAAACTTCCATACATTTATCAACAGTTAGCACATACAACAATCTTTCTTGGCTCTACTCAATGCATAAATACAACTCTAAAGAATTATTTAATAATTCATTTCCTTCTACCCAACAAGTGGATGTATTCTATCTGATATTCATCAGTGGAATATCTAACCCGAACTAAGTAAATTCATTCTACCAGTTATTAAACATAAAAACATTCAACCAGGGAAGAGTAGAATTACATATCGGAACAAATTGCAGGGACCACAAATGGAATAGCCAAGTTCCACCCAACCATAGAACAAAACAACCAAACTACTTGTTTCGTTCACCCCCTATCTTGACCATGAATCCATGAGGGGGAACCTCGAAACTCCTCTTTCGCTATAGTCCTTTTTCAGATCCCAATTCTCCTTGCCTCACACTCAGAATTAGTGCTCATAACAACACGTGATAGTCCTTCCCCAAATATCCAATTCTCCTTGCCTTGCACTCAGAAATAGTGCTCATAACAACAATTATGTCTTTTCCCCAGCATACTCGGCAACATCCTACCTCCTCCCATATGCTATATATGAAAAATCATATTGTGCCTAGGTATTTTCCCCTTGGGAATTTTTGCAGCTTTACAAATCCCTGATTTTTAGGCAATGCCAAGGGCCAAATTCCTGATTTTCCACTTGTAAAATTCAGCCATGAGGTAGTTCAAGCATGTTCCCCTCTCATGCAGTCATGGTCAACTAATTTCAACCTAGCTAATCCACTTGTCTCTCAACAATAAATATAAAAAGTATTTGTTTCTTACAAGTGTGATAGTCAAATATTTGGTGGGAAAATAAAATATTTTTCCAACAGTCATAATAATAAATTACAATTAACTAAATTCCAAAATTTGGAATTTCCATAAATGACAATAATTTTCCAATTTCAAATTTACCAAAAATGGAAATAAATTCCTAAGTATTTTCAGACTTCAATAATAATTTATTTTTGGCGATATTACATTGCATACATGGAGTGTCAAGGGATATACTGACTCGTTATGTCCACTTACATAGATGGAGACCTACTTCACCACCACACTTCTTTGGTTCATCATGATGGAATTCACCACATCAGCCTATTTCCGGAAGACAATGGGTCTTTCTCCATGAGGTACAAGTCAAGTATTGTGGTAAGTGTGACTTTAATACTTGAGGCATCTAAATACATTTCATTTAAAGTTAATTTTGATTATAGAACGTCTTCTTGGAAATTATGCTATTTTCCCCATTTCACCTTGGTGGTTGACATTGTGCCCTAGTAAGTGGTCACCCTTGGGGAAATGGTTTTCTACTGGGTGGTCTCATTGATGATTCATTGTACCATTTCCATACTTCATCCTTTTTGTCTCCTTGTATTTTGGGATTTTTTAGTGTACTAACCCAAGAAGGGATTGTACCTCATTTCAATGGAAGAAGGGGTTGAAGGCTCAGGGGGAAAGTAGCTAGAAAAAGATAAAAGATAAAATTGTAACCTTGTAGTTTCTCACCCAAGGAGGTGTCAAGAACAATAAAATGTTTCTCTTAAGATAATTGAAGACCTTCAAAAAACAAATTTCACATATATAAATGTCCCACTTGTTGAGGGATATAAACAAGTGTGGTATACCCTTTTCTTTACCCATATGGTACTCTCTGTAACTCTACCTTCAAGTCACATTGTGGTACTTCTTTCAAGTCTTCTGTTACCCAATTGTAGTACCCAATTGTTTTGGATTTAAATAAATTTATTCCAATAAATGGGCTTGGAAAATGGATGCATTGAAACGAATGTGTATCACACTCTCTACAAAGGAATCAATAAATGAGATAATACAAACCATTGTATGTCATGAATGCCATGCCCAAAGGTATGAAACCCATCCATTTCATCTTCCTTACATGGATTGGGGAGGGTCCACCTAGGAAAGACCCCTTGAATTGAGGAATCTCTCACTCAATAGGTCACCTTGACAACCCTCCCATACCTAAACTTGGAAAGTTGCCTGAGTTCTTTGAGCACTTGTTTAATTTGATAAGGTAGTTTTGGTGCACATGTTTAGGTGGATCTTGTATTAAATGTGAGTTTAATTTCCATGATACATTTGACTTGAGACCTTTGGAGGGCACACTCATTTTTCTTTGCAAGACCTAGCTTGGTGGACGATTTGGAGGAACAATCCTAGCTTGGGCCTTCATTGGGGATTGAATCCCATAGGTTGGATGACATGACCCACACCTTGGGTGAAGGCATAAGATGGGAGTTTCCTTTGGAGGAAAGAGAAGAAACCTTGAAGTAGGATACCTATCCCTTATTTTCCCAATGTTTGACCTTGGAAGGTCATAACGTCTCTCTCTTGGGCTTGACGTCATGATTTAGGGATAGCATTTGATGATGGTGTTGATGATTTGATGAATCAACATGCTTGCTGGAGAGAATACCCTAGCACATGAAGGGATGGTCTATGGAGGCCCAAAGACTTCCTCTCCAAGATGAAAGTTTTTCTAAAAGTGCGAGACGTCACCCAATTAGGGAATTACGTCATATTTTTATGGTTTATTTTGTGAAAAAATCATTTTTGTTTTGTAAAGCGGTAAAATAAAGGAGGCCAACCTCCTTATTTTGTGGTTTACCCTCATCTTATCTGGACAAAAATTATATAAATGTATTTTATAAATAAGAGACCAAATCATTTTCATTTTAACATAGTGTTGAGGGGTTGTAAATCCCTTTAACTCAACAACACGAACCAAACCCACCACCGAAGCCCAATTAGACTCTGCATCGTTTAATAGTGGAATGGTTCTCCAGATCTTACGATCCAGCCTAATAATTGATGGGCTTTATGCTTTCTTGTGAAGTATTCTCCTTCTGTTCAGAAGTTCTCTTTTTGTATTTTCTCTTATAGGTGGGACCGCTACGATATAAAATTTGGTATAAACCAACTAGGTGATAAAGTGGGAACACACTTAACTACTAGAGAAGAGGCTGAGCTTGGGATAACCCTTTCACTCTAGCATGCAAACAATGATCATCTACCACAGGCCTAGTACTAATACGTTAACCATGTGGGTATTCCAATTACTGACTAAGATACAATTTATCAGATGAAAACATGCATGCGATAAACAATGGAAATCAAAATAATTCACTTAACTCTAATCATCAATCACATAATAACACAACGATTCATCTTCATCATTAAAGAAAAGAATTGTAAAACATTGAATCAAATAAGTTATCAATAGATTTAGTAGCTCTTAGTCGTTACAACATCCATTCATGAGACGAAATAAGGAATAATTATTCTCCACATCCAATCATACATGCTTTTGATGAAAAACACGAACTTGTCTCACATCCTAAACATGACTTCTAAATTAAAGGAAACTCCAGAATAGTTCTTTACACAACCAAAAATGAGGGCCTTTGCAACAACCATTGACCCTTTTCTAATAGGTCCATCCTCCTATTTATAACATAATATTACCTAAAATTAACCACTAAAGTGTAACTAAGTAAAACAAAACTCGCCACATGGCGCTTTCTTCTATCAGTCTTTCTAAGAGTCATCTCAGGATTTCACTTAAGTGGGTGACTCTTCTTGTATTCTGACCACTTGATGAAGAGATCCTTGCATGTGTTGGCATTCGTGAATCTATGATTTTCCATTGGCGTCAAGTGAATCTCTCTTATCTCTAACGGTTGTGCCCAATACTTGACTATTCTAGCACATAACTATTGCAACATGGCCAAAGCTTTGATCGGGTTTTCCATGAATAGTCACAGTTGACTTAGCACCACGTTTTTCACCTTTTCTATTTCCTCAGCCCATGAGGATTCTTGTTTGGTATGCGATTTGACTATTTCACATAAGTCAAAATAGTTCTTAGGTGTGCCAAATTCGGGGAGGCCGATGTCTCTCATTACCAGGTTGATCTTGATCCAGTTTTTCTCGCACTTGGCCCATTTCTCTTGGATTTCCTGATGGGGTTACTAAGCCATTTTTGCCCAATATTCGGCCAATTTCTTTATGTGATCAAGGTTGATTTCTTTTAACACGTGGATTTCGTGCTCTTCTGTATCTCAACCTTTCTGAACCACGCTGATAAAGTCGACACTTTCCACAACTTATTGTGCCTTCTCATACGACCTCTTCATATCCTTGCACGTGGCTAGCACCATGAGCATGTCTTCTTGCATCTCGGTTATCCTTGCACTCAATAGGTGTCGTTCATATGTAAATTTGTTGTAGTCCTCCTTGAATTCACTCCTTAGGAACACCGCGGCCTGTGTAGTGTCTTGGTAATATTTTGCTAAGTGGCACAAATGTTCCAATTCTTTTAGAGCAACAGCCAAATCCTATTCATCCCTTTTTTCTCTATCCAGTGTGGCATAGGTGATTGCCATCCCTGCACCGATAAGTTCATCTATTTTGGCATGCTTTTTTTTTATCAAATTTTCCTTCATGCTGATGACGATTGTTATTGGACTAATCAGTAGGTGCAGACACTAACAGATCTCCCTAGATCCACTTGGATCTAGAACAGAACAGGACAGGACATGACTCTTTCCCTAATTTTTAACCATTGAATTAGCTAGTAGGAAGGAACAAGTAACATACCTTAGTATCGCTTCCTAGGGTCTCTGTTGCTCCCGCTTCGCTCCGATTCTCTCGTGAGGTCAAGACACAGACAACGCAAACCAACCAAAGTGAATATAGAAAAATATATTCAACTGTCAACTTATGTGTATGATCAAGGAATTACACATTAAAGTGAGAATAGCTTTATGGGAAAGGGACATGCCACTGTATCATAATAATTGAAAGTAAAGATTACAACCTGATCGCCTTGATGTCGCAAGATTCCTTTTGATGGCTCCTGGCTCCAACACACACACACACTTGTTCAATCCTTGTATGAAGAAGATCAAATCCTCTTGATAGACTTGCTAGAGTCTCCAAGCTCTTGTTCAAGCTAAGTCCTTCACACAATTCTTTCACCAATTCTCCAATGAATCTTGCTGAACCTTTTCCATGAGAATTCCATCAATATATAGGAGAGAATCAGATGGTTACTTAGATAAGAATGATCCCACAATATTAGGGAATCTAGTACAAGGATAACCATTCGAATGCCAACCCATTCTTCTAGAAGATTCCCTTCTAGAAACATCGAGAATGAATCTTTTTCCATGCTTTAGAGAAGGTTCACACCCTAGCTATGTTACACAGTGTGAGAAGTTCACACCCCATCTTAAGGCAGCCTGTGAGAATGGGTCATTCTCGCACCCTGGGATACTAGCAGCCTGCAAACTCTCTTCAAAAATGAGTTTTCTGGGAAGAGATGAACATGAATTTTCTCAAGAGAAAGTTCTTATGAGGAGATTGAATACACCATCATGATGACCAAAATCATGGGTAACAGAATGCCCCCCAAAGTATGAGACCAGAACTAGTGACAACCGAAATACTTTGTAAGCTGCATGTGTGTGTCGAAAACCAGGAGCACACCTAATTGGAAACTTGCAAACACCCAAGCATATGAAAAATATCATATATATCAATTCTGAGGTAGGCATTCCCATACTCAGATCACATACGGATGATAATTGTAGATATGGGTCATGGCCACCAATCATACACTGTGGATCAATGCCATCAAAATACAGCATAGCCACCAGGAATACACTATGGATCTATGCAAGAAATTTCAAATTAAGACGACATAGCCACGAGACATACACAGTGGATCTATGTGTCACAAATTATACATACTCTATCACAACTTGGACAAAGAGATGATATCCAGGGTCTTCAATCTTGTCTCCCAAAAGCACAAATCTAACCATGTGATTACATGTGTTGAAGTCGAACATGGCATAAACCACTTGATTACCGATCATTAATGAAACAGTTAACAAGTGCGAGGAAAATCACCATTGATGTCAATGACTTCCAAGGTACTCTAGTACAATCCATAGAGTGTGAATGAGTGAGTTGAAGTCGAACATTCGATGGAATCTTTCAATCAGGGGTCAATGATGTAAACCCACTATCGAAAGCGAGGAAATCTTCCATTAAGGCATGCAAGATCCAAGATACCAAAGAATTTCTAAGTCTTGATTCTTGATAATGAGCTGAAGTCGATGGAACAAAACTCGTCACAGGAGGGCCTTGGTGTATCCCCCATCAATGACACGAAATGAGTAACAATTTTTGAAGGTGGAACAGAGTATGATGTAAATTGAACTGGACACAGGGAAGGTCGACACAAAGAGAATGGACAACTGCAGATGGCCGACTCAATAGAGGTTTCAGATGGACTTCTCTTGAACATATGAACGACACGACCAATGATTTGGCAGCATTGACTCAAAGACGACACAGGGAATGACCTTGTAGCAAATTGAATGAGAGACAAATGGATTTCCCAAACTGGCTTCAAATATAATGAATGGGGGGTGTTATGTTCAAGAGCGACACTTACTGCCAATCAATACGAAGATGATAACATATCCCTTTCCCAAATTTTCCCCCACCATTTATGGCGAGTACCTCTTTATTTTTACACAAGCTTGAGAAGGATAACATATGCTTGTTGATATAAGCTTATACTTTGGATAAGTCCTTCGGAGTATGTTTGACAAACCCTAAGAAGGAGTGGTTCGGTCCCATTACGGGTCTGTCAATGTTTATTTAACGAGTCCAAAGATAGAAAAATCGAAGGTATTTCATGTTTATAGAGTCTGGAAAAACACTTAAAAGAGAACTCTCTCAGTTCCTTTTTCATAAAATAGTCCGATGAGACCAAAAAATAGATAAATTATCGCTCACCAGACACTTTCTTCAAATACTTTATCAAGCGTGAAAATAGCAAGGTCGCTCGGATATCTTTTCATGTTTAGAGACTCTGAAAATAGCTTAAAGAGGACTCTAGGGGGTTCCTTTTCGTATAACCTTGTTGAGACCGAAAAAGTGATAAAAGTATGCTCGATCGCATTCTCATGTATTTTCAAGCGTGAGAACGGACAAAGACCACGCTCGAGGTTTTATAAAAAAACCCATAAAAAACAATCAAAACATGGATGAAAAGAGAAAAATTATGTCTGCATCCTTATATATGAACATCAAAGTCATTACGCCTGCAAAAGTTACACTCAAAAGGACATTAGGGATTAGGGTTTAATAGATAAATAATCATAAAAAACCAAATAACATGGTAAAAGTAAATATAAAGGAGTAAAACTCGTTTTACCATATAATTTTCACTTTTCCACTATTTGAGCTCAAAAAACCCTCTTTTACCCTAGAAGTTCGACATCATATTGCGGGAGTTACGAGCATCCATTCAGTGAGCCGTCAGTGACAGTGAGGTAGGTTCTTTGTCTTCTACTCTTTCATGGTTTAATTTTTCATTTTCATTGGTTAAAATTCATTTTTTGAGTTGACTTTGTGAGCCCTACTTGCGCTCAGCCATTCTCGTAGGTGGGCTACACGAGACCTGTGAGAATGGGTGATTCTTGCAGGTGAGCCCACAACAGCCTGCGAGGTTTTTGCACTGTGCCTAAAGGGCGCCTGCGAGAACCGCAAAGCATAAATTTTTTTAAAATATTTACTCAATGAAAGAGAACCAATTCATGAATAGAGTTGCTAATCCTCTTTTTGTGCTTCTTATGCAGGTAATTGGCCATCAAAATGGTTCTTGAATGGTGTGAAAGGGAACACAAAGAATACAATTCTATTGCCAAAAATCATACACTTACTATTGCTACTTTAAGAAACTGTGGCCTTCTAAAGTACTTTCGTATCCCGGGCATGAGGGCCCAAGTCAGGTTATTAGAGTACCTTGTGCATATGTGGGATTCTGATCAACAGGTATTTCATGTGGGGGTCCACACACTATCCTTATATATTGAGGACATTTA
Organism: Picea mariana; assembly: GCA_032191745.1. Classification (NCBI taxonomy): domain Eukaryota; kingdom Viridiplantae; phylum Streptophyta; class Pinopsida; order Pinales; family Pinaceae; genus Picea; species Picea mariana. Next base: position 70,769 of record JASDQU010370868.1, read on the forward strand.
TTTCTTGACTGGACTGTCACGACGAGGGTACCATGTGAGCCTGACTGGTAGCAGAGGTGGTGGGCTACCCATGAGTGAGTACTACCATTTACACTGTGTTCCCGGGGTAGAGAGGAAGAAAGGAAAAGTAGCTATTTGGGGGGTACTAGATTTGACCCTCCGTACTATCTTGTTCACCATAGCTCGGATGGCTGGGAGTTCCGCTCCTCACATGGCGCTATAGATTTACTTCCAGTATACCATAGAGTGTACTAAACCTCGGGTTTTCAACTGGGCAGATGCAGTGCTTCGTAGTATGAAAAAGCAGTTGACCAAATGCAGACGAGGTGACCTGAAGAAATTTAGGTATGGATATTTGTTAGTTTCCTTCTTCCTTGATAGGGTTCCATTACTAAGACTGCAGGTTGAGTGGAATTTACCGGCTCCCAGGGATCTAAGAATGCTGAGATGGTATCGGCTGATGGCCCGACATGTAGCTGGACCAATCATCAAGTATGATGATACCTTCTTCGACTGGCTTTGACCACATACGTTGATGGTCGACGACTATGCTTATGCCGTATTGGATTTCCAAGGAGATCTGGACTTAGTACTGCCAGAGGATGCTCAGTGGGGGGAACTTGGTAAGAAGTACACAATCATTTTTCCTTTTAAATGTTTTTGTGAATTTTTATCATATTCAAATGTTTTTTGTTTTATATGTTCGTCCAAAGACTAAATACAAAATTCATTTTTTTATGACACAGATGTTGGACCTTACCGACCTCCTCATACTTCTCCCATTCATCGACGAGGAGAGGTAGCGCTATTGCCACAATACGCTAAGGAT
>JASDQU010370869.1:0-11169 GCA_032191745.1 Picea mariana
TTTAACCGACCCTCTGGCTAGCACACTTGCAGCAGTAAAGGAATTCTACAGAGGGTATGATATTCCGATCCCTTTCTGTCTGAGCAGGAACCTTTAACCAAATCTCTGCTAGCCTCATAAAATCATCACACAAGATTGCTGATAAAAAGAATTACGAATTCCATTCAATTAAACTAAGACAGAGTCAGTAGTGTTTCAGCAAAGCGGAATCCATTAAAAACAGTGTTTCAGCAAACGACAGTTAAACAAAATATGAACAGAAATTATACTAACACACTTCTAACTAATGGGTGAATCTTGTGAAGAAGGTGGGCCCTCCCTTCTCACAAGATTCCCCTGAACGAAAAGCTAGAGAAGGATACTCAAAGCAGTCTTATATTCATCTTTCGAAATATCACATTACAAATTGGAAGAATAGAATACGTCCCGCTTCTCTGGAGTTGCTTCAATACATCAAAACTTGGATGGATCGAATGGTGATTTCCTCTGATTTAAAGAGGAAATCCCTTCGATACAATCATTACAATGCATATCTGAATCCTATCCTAAATCGGATCTTCTTTCTAAATCAGCATAGGATGTCCTAGTCTCACGCAACTGAATGCTATTACAGGAACTGAACAAGGTATTGTTGTTACGGCTGGTGTAACAACTTCTTCTCATCGTTGTTGATGTTGTTTCAGCATTGCAATTCGCGGGTTGTTTCAGCCACGTGAATTGCGCTCTGACTGCGTTGACCGCTGACTGTGGCGGCTTCCTTCTGTTTTAGCATCATCGGTTTCCTCTGTGTTTCAGCATCTGCAACTCTGGATTGTGTAACCGCTCCGTGTTTCAGCATCTGCATCCTCGGACTGTGTAGCAGCTTCGTGTTTCAGCATCTGGGACCTCGGACTGTGTAGCAGCTCCGTGTTTCAGCATCTGCGACCTCGGACTCTGTAGTAGCTCCGTGTGTCAACATCAGTTCTGTGTTTCAGCAATAAGCCTTAAATGCAAATCTGCAGTTTTGGACACTTATGCATTTCTAATCAAGGGTTAAGTACGAGAGTGATGTAAAATATTATGCAAAACAGATTAAACATATAGTAATGAGAAAGGATGTTGTATACCTTTGAGATGATCAGATAAAGTGATAGTATGAGTCTAAATGTAGGTGATCAAGAGTGTAATGGTGGCAAAAAGTATAGGCAAAAAGGTACATTGTGTGGTCCTAACAGATAGACCTGCTCAATTCACTAATGGATCACAAATCCACAAGCTATGTACGCAGGCCCAAGCGCTCATACATGACAACTTGTATTGGGTCTCGGGGAATGGGAAAACTATAGACCTTTGGGAGGATCGCATAATGAACGATGTACCCCTAGCGGATGTTCACGAGCTTCAGGAATTGCATTGCTGGATGAAGAATGCAGGTTTGGTCTCTCTGTGGGACATCAGTGGGACATCATTACTTGGAAAGACAAAGTCTGGTTGGAGTGGATGAAGCCAGATTTGTCGAGTGATCTTGAAAACGCATGGCTAGAGCTTCGGTCCATGCTTAAAGGGAAGGCTCCAACACATGAAGTGAAGCACGATCAGAGAGGTTGGGGTCGTATTTTGGTGCTTACTCTGTGGCGCAAGGTTATAAAATGATGCAAGCAATTCCTTATGCTCCTCCATGCCCAACATTGTGGAAAGGTATTTGGAAACAAAAATGTATTCCCAAAATCGACATGTTCAATTGGATGTTATGCCACAATTGTGTGCTTACAGCAAACAATCTCATGAGGAAAGGCTTCCATGGCCCTTCCAGATGCTCAGTGTGTTTGGAAAATGAAGAAAATGCCTAACATATAATGTTGGAATGCAGTTTCGCATTAGAAGTCTAGGACGAAGTGTTGAGCCATTGGTCTGCGGACATAACGCTCCCATCCTCCATTTTTTATCTGCATGCTAATTGGTTGCACCATTACCCTGGACAGCTCCCAAATAATAATTGGTTTAAGGCTGGTTTGTTGGTTTTACCAAAGCTGGTCTGATGGCAAATTTAGTTGGAGCGGAATAACAGTATTTTCGAGGGGAAAATTCATAATGCAAAAGTGATCATGACTGAGATAAAAACCACTCTTAAAGAATTTTTGAGTGAGCATGTGAGGAATCTCACCGATAAAAACCTCTCCCCTCATGAGGTGGAGTGGGGTGGATTGTTGGGATTACAACTCCTCAATGCAAATTTCCAAGAGGAAAAGAAAAAAGACTAGCAGATTAGAATGTCAGAAGAGAACTTCAGCAATTGGAATAAGGAAATGGCTTGCTACTCTTTTTTCTTCGATGGGGCGGCAAAAGGTAATCCAGGGAATGCAGGTGTAGGTGGATTCATCAAGAATATGGAAGGACAAATTGAGCACAGGTACGCTTGGGGACTAGGCCAAGACACCAATACCCAAGAAGAGGTGATGGCGCTACTGCAAGGTCTCAAGGTATTGCAAAAGGTGGGCATCAAGGAAGCAAAGGTCATTGGCAATTCTTATACTCTCATAAAAATGCTAGTGGAAAATTCTGATGAGTGGCATATTGATTTTGGAGCATCGTGTCATATGGCCAAGGACTAGGCCATTTTTTTTCCTCTTAACGAATGTAACACAAAACAAATATTTGTGGGTGATGATAAATATCTTAGTGTTGTAGGGTCTAGAATAGTTTAGTTATATGATGGTCATTTTAATGATGTATTATGTTTTTCAAGTCTCTATTGCAACCTTCTATCAATATATCAAATCACTCATTCAGGTGAAGGTAAAATAATAGGGTTTTCACCTCACCAAATTGTAATCAAAGATTTAAATCTTAAACATGTCCAACAACTGAAATTATTGATGATATTACCAGGTTGTACAAATTTGAAAACTTTGGGCCATCATTGTTTCCATTAGTTTTTATTTCTCATAGCGGTGACTTGCACAAAATTTGGCATGAGTGATTTGGTTATCTAAACTACCACTCATTGTAGTGGATATGAAATCACAGTATGGTGATTGGTCTTACTCTCATTTCTTTCAGAGATAGTGCTTTTGTTGGTTGTGTTCTAGGAAAACATCACTGGGATAGTTTTGAAAAACATGCTTGTTGGCATAGGGGCAGACCCAGGGTTCGACGCTACAACAGCGCACCAACAAAACCCTAACTACCCGCCCTTTCGGCAACACCTGCGAAGCAGATGAAGTCTCACCCAAGGTAGAGGCAAGGGTGGTTGCAATACTCAGGTGTCTGCAATCTTAGTTGGGACAAAGATCTGTGGTTATGTACTTGCTTACATAACACTTAGCATCAATTATTCATCAATATTCAACCCTTATGATACTTCACAGATAACACAGAGCATCGTAGTATTCACTTATATCTAAGCTAGTTTAGCACTTAGCAACAGTAAAACATGTCAGATATAGCACTAAGCATCTTCATACATATCAGATCTACTATTCATATACATCTATTGAAGCACAAAGCATAAATAGACCTATCTAAATATATCAAAGCAATTAGCCAAAGCAAAGATAAACACATCAAGTCAAAGCACAGAGCATAACACACAGATTTACGCGGTTCACCCCCACCCTGGGGCTAAGTCCACCAACTCTTATTCTTTATTAGTGTCTCTAATCGATTACAGGCAAAAAGCTACCAAAAACCCTTCCTCGCATAGGACAGAAGAACTGTGCAGCTCGCTAGATCCTTCTTCCTTGCGCTTACAACACAAAGCCTTCTATAACTTCTACAACAGCTTGCACTTAGCTCCGTAAACCTTATACATTCATGCACATAGCACTTACACAAACTATTAGCATGTATCTTACATCACGCAGATAAAAAAAAAAACCCTTTTCTAGATGCCTAGATGTTTATTTATACATTACAAAAGTGGGCCTAAACATGGGTAAACCCACGGGCCAACATCCCTTTCCCATTACATTGTCCCAAACCCCAAAAAGGGACCCAAAAGTGGGTTGAGATCCCTTGATCTATGCTTCGTCTGGTGCTCCATCTTCGATGAGCTGTCGAAGTCCCAAAAATGGTCAAATATGACCAAGTAACTTCAAAACTTGGTTAAGGGCCAACAGGCCCCCAACACTCACATGTGACTCGTCCCAAGTCACTGTGGTATGAGAAATTCTTCTTCGAACGCCTCGAGCTTGGCTCGAGCTACTTCGACCTGTTGCAGTGCAACGACCTCTTGTTTAGTGAACTCCTGGATGAGTGCATCATTGACAAGTCCCTCTAGGCGTTATTCTGTTGTACTCACAACCTATTCAAGTTCTACTCCTTGGTTTTCAACATCGGTGAACAGTTGGCATGCCTTTTCTTACACTGGTTGAAGTCATTGAGAGACTTCCATTACTTTACTCTGAAGTGTGTCTACCTACTTCTAAGTCGTGCACTTCTCTGGAAACCTCTTCATTCTCTCGACTGGTGACAAGGTCTTTAGCTACGCTTGTAACGTGTCTGCCTGCTGCTTTGTGTGTTGGAGCTGTGACTCTAATGCCTGTAACTCTGGATTTTCCGTGACGTTTTCATACATCTGAGCGTTTCTGGAGCTCAACTGCTTGTATTCCAAAGCAAAGGCTTTTAATCGGTCAACTACGCTGCGGGCATTTGCCTCTCGTAGATCTCTTATTTCTTGAGGGGTCTCAGGCACAGTGCGAAGTTCCAGGTCTGTGATGCGTTGTTGAAGTTGTTGGATCACTCCTTCTAGTTGTGCCACCTGCTATGGGACCCGTTCTTTTTTCTGGACTTCGATTACTGTCACAGAGTGAAGTGCTCTGTGAACCCGTTCTTGTACTTCAAGTTGCTCAGTGAGGAATTGTTCCTTGTCTTGTTGTAGCGCTGCTTTTTGTTCCTCCCACTTTGCTTGAATATCTAGTTTTTCTCATTCTGCATTACTGTGATGTTCTAGCAGATCTTCCTGTGCTTGCGCCAAATCTTGGGTGGCTTGCGATGTCTCTTCCTGAGCTCGTCGAAGGCAAGCTTCAACTTTATCGACGATCTGGTGCAATTGGGCTAGCTCATCTCCTGGTTATTCTGTTCCACTTATCGAAGGCGGAATAGAAATTGCGCAGATGGATTGTAGTGCCTGATGCACCTCTTGCAGTTCACCCTTGATTTGGCTGAATACCTCCTCCTGCTTTGCTTCTTTCTTTTCTGCGATCTCCAGTGAAGCGTCATTCAACGTAGCGACTAAGAAGTCGAAGTCATCTGGGGTGAGGGTAGTCTTAAATGTAGTCCTGGTGGCTTTAGCTTTCCTCCGGGATGAAGGCTTTGGTGGGGTAAACTTCCTTTTCTTGGATGGATCCTCCTCCTCTCTAGGTGGAGTAACTTCGCCTTTGTTTTGCTCGACTTCTGTGCCACCTAGCTCTCCACCATCATCTCCCTGCTTAGGTGAGATCGAACTGGTCTTCGCCGATGTGCTATGGACATCATGTACTTCGTCATCTTTCTTTGTCTTGCTTGGTCTAGGTGTGTCGGACATAGTTTCAGGACTATCCACGTCGGACATCTCTATGAGGTCTGCTAGAACAAGGAGGTCCACCGACCATTCCTTGGTAATCTTCTCCAAGTCATCTTCTGTCAACTTGTAATATGACTGAAGCTGTTGTTTATTCTCATCGACATGTGTTGTAATATAGGTGAAGTGGCGGTCCATGCTAAATTTCATTAAGGGTCTAAACCTGTGAAATGTGTTCGGGGTGATGCGCGGTGTAGATTGGATTGTGATCTCCAACTGGTTGTAATAGGTGTGGAAGACGACATTGGACTGCCACTGCTTGTTCATGTCGCTGGAATACCACAACGTACAAAACTTCGCGGCCACTGGTTCGAAGGGTTCAATATCCAGAAAAGTGGCACATTCTGGTAGCTCCCAGGCAATGAAAGTGATCAGTATGACAAGCCAACTAAAGTGGAACTCATACCCTTGGTCTTGTGCTTCTCTGCAATCAAGCTCTAGTTGATTGACAAGGTACTGCGCCCAGTTCATTTGTAGTCCCTCTGCGTACTTCCCTGTGAGGTCGACCACGAATCCAGTTACTTGAGTTAGTCTATTCTTGCGAACCAGCTTGCCTGCGATCAGTTGACAGGAAAGGCGCACTGGGCCACTCTGGATAGAGGCTACCTTGTAGCCTCCCGTGCCCTTCTCGACATCACCATAAGTTTCTTTAATTCTCTGCGCTAATTCTCAGTCTACGGTCTTTCCAGGGTAGAACACGCGTGGGTCAAGGCCTTGCATACTAAGCCATGTGATCCGATTGATCAAGGTCGGATCTACAGTGATGCGTCGGTTCAGCCATAGGTATCCATCGTGATAGCACGACAGTAGTAACTTTACACATGCATTCACCTCCTGATGTCGTCTGAAGTGTGCAATCTTCATCATGCTGAGCAACGTGGAATGCACGAGGTTCTGGGTCCATGACTGCGGGATGATCTTGGAATTCTTGCCTTTAGTCCTGGTTAGATACTTGTGTGGGGCGAGCATGTTGTAAGCCTTCTGGTCGCCAAGGTTGAAGTCGCTAAACTTCAATGTTGCGAGCTTATCTCGGTCGGAATGAACTGTGTGCACCCCTTTTGGAAGGTACGCGGTGATCAAAGTATACTCGAAGTCTCGAGGAACACTGTCATGGTTGATGACGCCACTGAGAGGTGGTAGGTAAGCCGACAGAATGCACATAATAAGTTTGGCATTAGCAATGTCGTTTCTTGTCTCTGTCGTGGTTCTGGAAGTTCTTGCTCCGCGAGCAGTTGAGGGAGAAGCTTGGACTCCTCCTGCTGATGATGCTTGCACACCTGCATACATCCTTCTTTCCAACATGACTCTCTCAGTCATTAAGTCAATCAAAAATTCTTCGACTACTTTCTTTGCGGCACTGAGCTCGTTCGACATACAATCTCGGGGTCAATTATATTGGGTGTGAGTTGAATTCAGGGACTGCAATGGAGGGTACGGGAACAAGGCGATGATCACAGTGAAAAATAATCTCAGGTTGTGGGCTCAAATTCTTAGTTAGCAAAAATTATTCTTGGTGCGTGGCATGGCGGACTAAGTAAGAAACTTAGCAATGGTTTGCTTGCAACGGGTATGAGGTGTCATTAACTCATGTTATATCCGTTATGGAGCGGCCTGACGGTCTAGTGGCGAACCATTAATGCTTTTCAACCCGTTCGAAGCAGCAGTCGAATGGTTATATCAACTTCCAATGGCTATATTACTTCGCCTCGGCGAAGTGGCCTATGTCGCTGGTCTGATATCTCGGCAAAGTTCAATTTCTGCAAGTTTTCCGTTCTGCGAGGTTCCCTCTGGAATATTTTGTAGCCTATCGATCTTAGCTCTCTTTTTACTTAGCTTCCTAGCCTTCTTTCTAGTGAGCTTCGTCTTGGTGATTCTCTTCCCATTCTGATTCTTATTTTCCTCGGAAATAGTCACTTCGTGCTGTTGAGATTCTCTCCTAAGACTCAAGGGTAATACTTCTTCTATATTTGAGACAGATACTGCAATCTTCTGTGAGTCCTCTAGTTCTCTTGCAACTTTGACATCTAGGCTCCAGGTGGCAGATAGCTTCGATTTGTTCTCCTGTTCTTCAGTCAACTACGTAATCCTTCTGGTCATGAAATCTGTTAACTCTTGTCTCTGTTTTTCTAGAACCTTTTATTCTTCCTTCTTTTTGGCTTGATCTCTCTCAATACAAGGTTTTCCAAGTAATATAGTAAACGAGGCGTTGTCTTCAATAAACTTGATAATATCAAAATCTTCCTTTGTTGAATTCCCATTAGCATTCGTAGATATTTGAGTGAGTCTTCCACATAGGTTCACCAGTTTTCCTCTAAGTATCCCTATTCCTCTTAATGAAGGGATCATAGCAGGCCTTCCTATAGCTTCCCAAGTTCTCTCTGGCATAATGTTTACTGGTTTTTCTTCATCAAGAACAAAGTCAATGTCGAAGTCCCCTATTTTTACTTTGATGCGTTCTTTTTCTTTAAAGATCTCTGATAACCTAAAATGTCGGTGGTCGTTCAAGGTGTCTTTCATCTATAGTAATACCTTCTCAGATTATTTCTGGAGCTGCCTTAGGGTTTTATTCATTCAGATTCATTCTTTCAAGCTTAGCAATCATTCTAGGGCAATCCAATACTTCATGGTCCAAAGCTTTTCAGCAAAGGCAACTAGATCTTCCACCAGGGCATTCCTTAGTAAGATGTCCCGGTCTTCTGCAACTGTAACATAGGGTTAATCCTCTCTTACTTTTAAATGATCCCCAACCTTTTCTGTACTGCGCACTAGGATCATGGTAACTAGCCTGCAAAGAATTCTTTCTAGGATCCTGCATCCATTTGTTAGTCCAAACATTCTTTCTATGCATAGGTATAACATATATATCACTGTACTTATCAGATCTATTCATATCAAGATTTCTTTCATCTATTAGAGCCCTAGTTTTCAAGCTAGGACATAATCTATCAAACATACCTAGATCCATACTCTAGAAAAAAAAATAAAAAATCACTTAATTAACTTTTGCAGAGCACAAAGCTTCTAGATCTAAAAACTTTTGACTATTCTTACCTTTATCAGAGCACAGAGCTTACAGATCTTACCTCTTTTCTGCAGATCTTACCTCTTTTCTTCAGAAACTTCCACTTTTACCTTTCTTGGAGCACAAAGTTTTCAGATCTCGCTTCTTTTCTTCAGACCTGTCCTTTCTTCTTTAGCACAGAGCTTTTTAGATCAAGTGGATTACTTCGCACTAGGGCACGGATCCGTGCACATAGCTTCCATAGTTTTAGGACGAATCTTTGCACAAAGCTTCTTCTTTCTCAGTTCCCAACAATCACAGTTTCAGGTCCCGGCAACGGAACCATTTGTTGGCACAGGGGCAGACCCAGGGTTCAACCCTACAACATTGCACCAACAAAACCCTAACTACCGGCCCTTTCCGCAACACCTGCGAAGCAGATTAAGTCTCACCCGAGGTAGAGGCAGGGGTGGTTGCAAGACTCAGGTGTATGCAACCTTAGATGGGACACAGATCTGTGATTATATTGCTTACAAAACACTTAGCATCGATTATTCATCAATATTCAACCCTTATTATACTTCACAGATAGCACAGAGCATCGCAGTATTCACTTAGATCTAAGGTAGTTTAGCACTTAGCAACAGTAAAACAGGTTAGATATAGCACTAAGCATCTTCATACATATCAGATCTATTATTCATATACATCTATTGAAGCACAAAGCATAAATAGACCTATCTAAATATATCAAAGCACTTAGTCAAAGCAGAGATAAACACATCAAATTAAAGCACATAGCATAACACACATATTTACGTGGTTCACCCCCACCTTGGGGCTATGTCCACCAACTCTTCTTCTTTATTAGCGTCTCCAATCGATTACAGGCACAAAGCTACCAAAAACCCTTCCTCRCATAGAAYAGAAGATTTGYGCAACTCGCTAGATCCTTCTTCCTTGCGCTTACARCACAAAGCYTTCTATAACTTCTACAACAGCTTGCACTTAGCTCTGTAAACCTTATACAGTCATGCACATAGCGCTTACACAAACTATTAGCACGTAGCTTACATCACACAGATAAAAAAAAAACCTTTTCTAGATGCCTAGATGTTTATTTATACATTACAAAAGTGGGCCTAAATGTGAGTAAACCCACGGGCCGACATCCCTTTCCCATTACATTGTCCAAAACCCCAAAAAGGGACCCGAAAGTGGGCCGAAATCCCTTGATCTCTGCTTCAAATATGACCAAGTAACTTCAAAACTTGGTCAAGGGCCAACAATGCTTCTTGGAATACCTCAATGCCCTTACAACTTGTTCATAGTGGTTTGTGTGGTTGCTTCCTTATTCTTCTTTCTATGGGTGCAAGAAATTCTTAACTTTCATTGATGACTTCTCCAGATGCACTTGGGGTTCATTTCTTAAAACTTAATAGTGAATTTTTTGACTTGTCTATCACCTACAAGGACCTTGTAGAAAAACAATCTAGACATTAACTACAGAGGTTAAGAATATACAATGGAGCTGAATATGTTAACAACAAATTTACAATATGAGTGTGTAGGTTTTCACAGTTAGTCCATGATGATGGGTGGAGTACCCACTCAAAACATTTGACGTTTCAAAATTGTATACATAATTTATCTCAASAAAGCTCAAGCAACAAATTTACAAGTTATTGCACTGCACGGGGCATTCAAATGCAACATTTACACCATATACRCCACGATAATGGAAAATTGTATGATCCAATCTAAGGGATTAAGTCTTCATTTTTGGGGAGAAACCATTGATTGTGTCATTTAMATATTAAATTRCACTCTAGAAAGGATTTAAAAAATATAACACCGAAAGAAGAATGGAGTAAAATTAAACCAGATGTAAGCCATGTTTGTGTGTTTGGTATTGTAGCATGGGCTCACATTCATTATGAGAAAAGGAAAGCATTACAATATAAAAGTGAGAAGTGCATTTTTGTTGGATATTCTGAAGATGTAAAAGGTCATAGACTTCTTCAGCCCCATTCCAATGAAATTTTTATTAGGAGAGATATTAATTTTGATGAAAATCTCTCGGCTTGCAAACCTAATTCGGTGTTTCTTCCATCCTTGGCCTACAAACCATCTTCAATGTCCATGCCTTCTTCTCTTCCCAACTTTTATTTTAGTAATCCTATTCTAGTTTCTTCTCTAGATGATGAGAGGGAGGATGAAAATCCACCTCTGCATGTTTACCTTCCTCCAATTGGGTCCATTGAACATGAACTTGCACTAGCACCACCGCTTCTCAGATGAATCTGTACAACACAATAAACAACTAGTGATATTGTTGGTGATCCTACGATGAGCATTGTACACATTCATTGTTCCAACAAGCCTCCTCTCTTTTGGCTCAATTTTTAGAGACTCGTGATCTAAAAACATTTACAGAAGCTTCTCGCCATCCAGATTGGGACACAACGATGAATGAAGAATATAGTTCATTAATGGTGAATGATACTTGGGATCTTGTACCTATTTTGAAAGGAAAATAAGTTTTCAAATGCAAATTGGTGTATAGAACTAAGTATGCATCAACTGGAAGTGTTGAAAGACATAAGGCCCGATTAGTTTCCAAAGGATT
>JASDQU010370869.1:11189-22660 GCA_032191745.1 Picea mariana
ATTGGGACACAACGATGAATGAAGAATATAGTTCATTAATGGTGAATGATACTTGGGATCTTGTACCTATTTTGAAAGGAAAATAAGTTTTCAAATGCAAATTGGTGTATAGAACTAAGTATGCATCAACTGGAAGTGTTGAAAGACATAAGGCCCGATTAGTTTCCAAAGGATTTTCTCAAGTTGAAGGAATTGACTATAATTAAACATTTTCCCCCATATCCCAAATGAATTCCATTCGCCTTGTTCTATCCCTTGTTGCTTCACATAAATGGGAGGTCCATCAAATGGATGTTAAATCCTCTTTCTCGAATGGGAATTTACATGAAGAAATTTACATGGAACAACCTCCTGGCTATGCTCAAAATGACTCCAACCTTGTTTGTTGCCTTAAGAAATCTTTCTATGGTATTAATCAAGCTCCTTGAGCTTGGTATTATAAAATAGATAATAAAAAAATCTTGACATTGGCTTTTCTAGATCTCGTTTTGATCCCAATGTCTATATCGATAAAGTAGAAAACCATCTCATAATACATATTATTTATGTTGATGACCTTATCCTCATCGGCAGTGACCCCAAACTCTTAAACCATGTGAAATCCAACCTTAAGAAGACATTTGAAATGGCATAGCTAGGTTCTTTGCATTATTTCCTTTGTAATGGATTTAAATTAATTATAACAACCATTAAATTAGAACACAACAGTAAAATTTAATTATAACTTCATCTAGCACATTCAAAATCTAATTTTTCATAGTAATAAAATTTAATAACAATTTACTTCAAAACAATTCATAACTCTAACCTGAACCTGATGCTGCCGCTTGCTTCCTCAGCTTGCTTCTTTAGGACACCACCCAAAACCAACCTCCCTGCCGACTAGTAGCGCCTAGCCCTAGGATATCAACGGATATCCTAGCCCTCCGAGCCCAAAACCTCCAGCAACCCCCCGGTGCACTGTAAATTCCTCCCTCTGTCCACTACTGCAAGCTCTCCCAAAATCCCTTCTCCCCTCTCGTAGAATGAATCCCCTCTCCACTCCATTTCCCCCCCTTATTCCTCCTTCACCGCCTTCCCTGCATTAACTCCCCCACCTAATACCTTATCCCATTCTTAAAGACCTTATCCCATTATTAAATGACTTATCCCATTATTAAATGCCTTATCCCATTCATTAATATGTTTCCATTTACGGGAACGTAACTTAAATTGGTATTGCATTTTTTATTATTATTAACCATTAATTTAATACTTAATTAATTAATGAATTAATTAATAATTAAATCAATCATTAACCCTCATGAACACTATTTAATAATATCCAATTAGAAATGTTATTTTAAGATATAAATACAGTTTAGCTAATCTTTTAGGATTATTATTAAATTAATTATGCTTAATAATCAAGGGTCGTTACATCCTTGGCCTCCAAGTATTGCAAACCAAGGAAGGAATAACCCTTTCCTAGTCTAATTATGCATGTGATCTTGTTCTCCATTTTCACGTGGAATATTGTAAACCAGCCCCATCTTCCTTTTAGTCTGGAGTCAAACTTGTTGCCACCTATACTACACTTAAATTAGATGCCACTTTTTACTATTAGTTAGTTGGTATCCTCTTATATTTGACTCATACCCATCCTAATATTTCCTTTGTTGTTGGTCTTGTTGTTTGATATATGCAAACACCCCATGAGAGCCATTGTAAAGAAACAAAAATGACACTTTGGTATATCCATGGTACAATTCAGTTTGGGATACATTATAGGTCATGTGGGACTCTTGTTTTGGTGGTTTCCATTGATTTCAATTGGGCTGGAAATTTTGATGATCATAATTCTAATGTAGGTTATGTTTTTAGTCTGAGTTTTTTTTATCTATTACTTAGGCTTGTAAGAAGCAATAGGCTCTTGCTCTTTCTTCAAGAGAAGCAAAGTACTGAGCAATAGTTAATTCAAGTCAAGAATCCTTGTGGCTTTGATAGATCCTTTTAGAGTTTGGATTCCAATAATAGTATCCAACCACCCTCTAGTGTGACAATCAGAGTGCCATCAAGCTCACCAAATATCCTATTCAACATTAGCACAACAAACATACTAAACTACACATGCACTTCATTTTCACAAAGTTTGTTATAGAAGTGAAGTTTTCCAAACTTCGATCTATGTTAGGAGTTCAACAAGGCGTCATTAAGGGGGGATAGGCTCTAATGCCTCCTTCCTTGTCCTATTGTGTCACCTTTGTAAATCCTTCAATCCTATCCCAAGTTGTTCTTAAGGGGGGGTGTTAAGATATTTAGATAGTTAGGATTTGGTTAAGATCAACTTGGTCTAATGTGTATTTAGGTAAAAGTGTGTTTCTTTAGTATACATTTGTAGTTATGCAATCCGACAATCGTGATATGTTCTAGACATGGAGTGATCTGATGGTCCATATTTTCCTGGATACTAATGGCTATACCGATCTGTGGATTAAGACCCGATTTATCCATGATCTTTATTTAAAGAGCACGGAGGGTCATTTGCTAGATCGATTGTGAGAAAATATCATGTTCAATATTTTTCTTTAGAATTAATATGTTGCCTCAAGTGGCCACATTGTCTGGGGCCATATGTTTCTTTATTTGAGGGTTTTAACCAAATAAAATATTGGTGTACTGATCTTTAATATGTTTGTGTGAGCAATTGCTTAAGGTGTTTGTCTTGTGTGAAAATACCATGTTTTATCGAATAATATTTAGAGTAACAACACACACTATGACATTGGACAGAGTAAAAACACATATAATCACATTGAATATGAACCAATGATCAAGCCAAGCTCCAGAAGATAAGTTGATTTCATGGATACCTAGCTTTACATGATTAAAGACTTGGGCATTTTGTCATAGTGCATTTGGGTAAGTTTCTTTACATCTATTTTTAAACAAAAGTGAGTTTGTTTTATGTGGAATTTCTTTTGGGAAAAATCACAATTGTATTTTATTAAAGAACAAAAATACATTTCTCAAAAAAATTGTACAACATTCCACTAATAACACATAACTATAATATAACAATCCAAAAATATTGAAAGACCTCTCTCATCCAGATAACACAAAAACTAGATCTTATATCCGATCATCCATATTGTCCAAATTACACAAAAACCATCACTTCATAACCTCATAATCCCATGATATCAACAATTAATTATAAAAAATGTTATATATTATATACTTAAATAATTAAATAGTTCACAAACATAGAAAAAAACTCCACAGAAATCTCCTAGAGCATCAAACCAAGAAGATAACAAGAAATTCATTAATCATGGACATGAGGATGGTAATATTCAAAACTTTTCCCGTGTTGATCTTCTTGAATAAGTCACTATCCGTGAGCCAAGTAAATTCCAACTTTTGAAAGAACACCAACATCGACGTTTCTCTCTTCGAAAACATGAATAAAAGAGACATTAGTAAAAATATAATAATAATCTTGGATATCCTCTACACATTGAGCTACACATGCATAACAAACACATTGAGATACACATGCACTTCATCAAAAAGCTCATTCAAGATCAAGTTCTCGAAGTGCTCTTTTTCCCTACAAATGATCAAGTTGCACACATTTTCACAAAGTCTCTTACAAAAGCAAAGTTTTCTAAACTTCGAGCTATGTTAGGAGTTCAAGAAGTTGTCATTAAGGGGGGTAGGCTTTAATGCCTCCTTCGTTGTCCTATTGTGTCACCTTTGTAAATCTTTCAATTCTCCCAAGTTGTTTTTAAGGGGGGATGTTAAGATATTTAGACATTTAAGAGTTAGTTAAGATCAACTTGGTCTAATGTGTCATTAGGTAAAAGTGTGTTTCTTTAGTTGCCAAAGGATTTTCTCAAGTTGAAGTAATTTACTATAATTAAACCTTTTCCCCCATATCCCAAATGAATTCCACCTGCCTTGTTCTAGCCCTTGTTGTTTCACATAAATGGGAGGTCCATCATATGGATGTTAAATCCTCATTCTTGAATGGGGATTTACAAGAAGAAATTTACATGGTACAATCTCATGGCTATGCTCAAAATGAATCCAACCTTGTTTGTTTCCTTAAGAAAATTTTCTATGGTCTTAAGCAAGCTCCTTGAGCTTGGTATTCTAAAATGGATAGTTTTTTTCTTGACAATGGATTTTCTAGATGTCATTTTGATCCCAATGTCTATATCAAGAAAGTAGCAAACCATCTCATAATACACATTCTTTATGTTGATGACATTATCCTCACCGGTAATGACCCTAAACTCTTAAACCATGTGACATCCAACCTTAAGAAGACATTTGAAATGACAGACCTAGGTTCTTTGCATTATTTCCTTGGCCTCCACGTATTGCAAACCAAGGAAGGAATAACCCTTTCCTAGTCTAAGGATGCATTTGATCTTGTTCGCCAGTTTCACGTGGAAGATTGTAAGCCAACCCCATCTCCCTTTTAGTCTGGATTCAAACTTGTTGCCACCTATACTACACCTAAATTAGATGCCACTTTTCATTATTAGTTAGTTGGTAGCCTCTTATATTTGACTCATACCCGTCCTAATATTTCCTTTGTTGTTGGTTTTGTTGTCTAGTATATGCAAACACCCCATAAGAGCCATTGGAAAGCAACATAAAGGACACTTTGGTATATCCAAGGTATAATTTAGTTTGGGATACATTATAATTCATGTGGGACTCTTGCTTTGGTGGTTTCCATTGATTCCAATTGGGATGGAAATTTTGATGATCATGATTCTAATGTAGGTTATATTTTTAGTCTTAGTTTTTTATCTATCAGTTGGGCTTGTAAGAAGCAATAGGCTCTTGCTCTTTCTTCAAGAGAAACAAAGTACTGAGTAGTGGTTAATTCAAGTAAAGAAGCCTTGTGGCTTTGATAGATCCTTTTAGAGTTTGGATTCCAATAGTAACATCCAACCAAACTCTGGTGTGACGATCAGAGTGCCATCAAGCTCACCAAAGATCCAATTCAACATTAGCACAACAAACACATTGAACTACACATGCTCTTCATCAAGTTGCACACATTTTCACAAAGTTTGTTACAGAAGTGAAGTTTTCTAAACTTCGATCTAATTTAGGAGTTCAACAAGTTGTCATTAAAGGGGGATATGATATAATGCCTCCTTCCTTGTCATGTTGTGTCACATTTTTGAATCCTTCAATTCTATCCCAAGTTGTTGTTAAAGGGAGTGTTAAGATATTCAAACAATTAGGATTTGGTTAAGATCAACTTGGTCTAATGTGTCTTTAGGTAAAAGTGTGTTTCTTTAGTATGCATTTGTAGTTATGTAATCCAACAATCATGATATGTTCTAGACATGAAGTGATCTCATAGTCCATATTTTCCTCGATACTAGTGTCTATACCGATCTGTGGATTAAGACCTGATTGGTCCATGATCTCTATTTAAAGAGCATGGAAGGTCATTTGTTGAAGATAGATTGTGAGAAACTCTTATGTTCAATATTTTTCTTTAGCATTAATATGTTGCCTCAAGTGGCCACATTGTTTGGGGCCATAGACTGTTTCTTTAATTGAGGGTTTTAACCAAATAAAATGTTGGTGTACTGATCTTTAATATGTCTATGTAAGCAATTGCTTAAGGTGTTTGTCATGTGTGGAAATACCATGTTTTATCGAACAATATCTAGAGCAACAACGCACACTATGACATTAGACAGAGTAAAAACACATAAAATCACATTGAATATGAACCAATGATCAAGCCAAACTCAAGAAGATAAGTTGATTTCATGGATACCTAGCTTTACATGATTAAAGACTTGGGCATTTTGTTATAATGCATTTGGGTAAGTTTCTTTACATCTATTTTTAAATAAAAGTAAGTTTGTTTTATGTGGATTTTCTTTTGGGAAAAAATCATGATTTGATTTTAATAAAGAACAAAAATATATTTCTCAAAAAAATTGTACAACGTTCCACTAATAACACATAACTAAAATACAACACTCCAAAAATATTGAAAGACCTCTCTCATTCAGATAACACAAAAACCCGATCTTATATCTGATCATCCACGTGTCCAAATTATACAAAGATCATCACTTCATAATCTCATTATCCCATAATATCAACAATTAATTATAAAAAATGTTATATATTATAGACTTAAATAATTAACTAGTTCACAAACATAGAAAAAAAACTCCACAAAAATCTCCTATAGCATCAAACCAAGAAGATAACAAAAAATTCATTAATCATGGACAGGAGGATGGTAATATTCAGAACTTTGCCCATATTGATCTTCTTGAATAAATCACTATCCATGAGCCAAGTAAATTCCAACTTTTGAAAGAACACCAACATCGACGTTTCTCTCTTCGAAAACAAGAATAAAAGAGACATTAGTAAAAATATAATAATAATATTGGATATCCTCTACACATTGAGCTACACATGCATAACAAACACATTGAGATACACATGCACTTCATCAGAAAGCTCATTCAAGATCAAGTTCTCGAAGTGCTCTTTTTCCCTACAAATGATTAAGTTGCACACATTTTCATAAAGTCTCTTACAAGAGCAAAGTTTTCCAAACTTCGAGCTATGTTAGGAGTTGAGGAAGTTGTCACTAATGGAGAATAGGCTTTAATGCCTCCTTCCTTGTCATATTGTGCCACCTTTGTAAATCATTTAATTCTATCCCAAGTTGTTCTTAAGGGGGGATGTTAAGATATTCAAACATTTAGGAGTTAGTTAAGATCAACTTGTTCTAATGTGTCTTTAGGTAAAAGTGTGTTTCTTTAGTATGCATTAATATGCATTTGTATGTATGTAATTTGATGATCGCGATATGTTTTGGACATAAAGTGATATGATAGTTCATATTATCCTCGATAGTAATGGCTACATTGATCCATGTATTGAGACCTAATTGGTCCATGATCTCTATTTAAAGAGCAAGGAGGGTCATTTGTGGAAGATCGATTGTGAGAAACACTTATGTACAAAATTTTTGTTTCGCATTAATATGTTGCCTCAAGTGGCCACATTGTTTGGGGCCATGAATTTTTTCTTTATTTGAGGGTTTTAACCAAATAAAATACTAGTGTACCGATCTTTAATATTTTCTTCTGAGCGATAGGTTAAGTTGTTCATCCTATGTGGAAATACCTTGTTTTGTCTAACAATGTCTAGAGTAACAACACACACTATGACATTGGATAGAGTAAAAATACTTTTAATCACATTGAATATGAACCAATGATCAGGCCAGACTCAATAAGATAAATTGATTTCATGGATACATAGCTTTACCTTATCAAAGACTTGGGCATTTTGTCATAGTGCATTTCGGTAACTTTTTTTTTACAACTATTTTTAAACAAAAGTGAGTTTGTTTTATGTGGCTTTTCTTTTGGAAAGAAAATTCATAGTTTTATTTTATTAAAGAACAAAATTATATTTCTAAAAATGTTTGTACAACATTCCGTTAACAATAAATAACTACAATATAACACTTCAAAAATATTGAAACACCTCTCTCATCCAGATAACACAAAAACCTGATCTTATATACGATCATCCATATTGTCCAAATTATACAAAAATCATCACTTCATAACCTCATAATCCCATGATATCAACTATTGATTATAAAAAAATGTTATATATTACAGACTTAAATAATTAAATAGTTCACAAACATAGAAAAAAACTCCACAAAAATCTCCTAGAGCATCAACTAAGAAGATAACAAGAAATTCATTAATCATGGAAAGGAGAATGGTAATATTTATAACTTTGCTCATGCTAGTCTTCTTGAATAAGTCACTCTCCATGAGCCAAGTAAATTCCAACTTTTGAACACCAACATTGGTGTTCCTCTCTCCGAAAACATGAATACAAGAGATATTAGTAAAAGCAAAACAATAATCTTGGATATCCTCTAAAAAAGGAGCTAAGAGGTTATTAAGACGTCTTTGTTGCCAGTTTAGCCACTTGATCAAATTCATTGAGTCACCAAAAACTTGCAACTTCAAAATCCATTATTCACCTGCTAGAAGGAGAAGCAATTTCAAGGCCATGAACTCGACAAGGTTGTTAGTGCCTTGCCCCAAACCAACTTTGAACTTTAGGAAATGGAAATCATTTAAGAACAAAATCCCCCCAACACCATAGATTTGAGGATTCCCTTTGGCCACCCATCAAAACAAGCCCATGTTCCTACCTTATCCACCACCTCCTCAAAAACTTATCTCATGGGCTTGTCAACCTTTTTTTGTGGGAAGTTCCTAAGTATACGTAACCCTTGAGAATCACATTGTAATGGAGGACTTTGATTATTTTGAAACAAGATAACATTCCTAGCCAACTATATGCCCCAAGCTATAATTATAGGGGGGGCTCTAAATTTATGAACTAATAGATTTACACACCAAATATTTAAAGCCTCTTCAACAATAGAGCCCCACCATACATTCTTTAAAYATGTTAACCCTTCAATATCRTTCCAAACTTGTAAAGAGAAAGCATAAATCAACAAAAGGAGATTGATTGATYCTTCACAAATCTTGCAAAGAGGACATCTTCGAGGGTKAGACCAATTTATATTTTTTCAATTACCCCAAGTTAGTGATTTRTTAGTCAAGACAAKCCACGTGAATATCAGAGACTTGGAGGGACACTTAAATTTCAAAACCATACTCCACCACCACACCAAATGTGTTTGAATAACACTGGAGCTTAAGGCCTCATAGCTAGCTTTTGGAGAGTATTCCCATAAGGGGTTTTTTGTCTAGGTAATCCTATCCTCATTCTCTATRAGAYTGMCATGACTAGGCTTTAAATTTGCCACAAAATCCTACTWGGAATGAGCATSATTTCCCTTGAAATCTAGCCTTTCAACATAGAGCAATTATTGACTCCAAAGAGAAGTAAGAACATGGTCAACCACATGAACTAGCTCATARAAKCCCTTATCTCTCAAGTATTGAATCATGGGTAAAGGAAGTCTAAAKTCCAAACCATAACCCACCCAACGATCCTCCCTCAATCTAACTCTTTGTCCATTCCCCACTCGCCACACTAACCCTTATCCAATTATAGAAATGATTGCATAGTTTCTTTCCTTATAATTGACACATTGTGCAAATTATTTAAAGGATTCCTAATCCAATCCTCAATTTTGTTTGGCTTAATATACTTATGAGTAAAATCATGACACCAAAGACCCATTCCTTGTATAATTCTCTACACACTTTTGGTTGCCAGAGCCATAGAGAAGAGGAAAATATTTTTTAAACCCTAACCACCCAAAACTTTGGAATAACCAACCTATCCCACTTCACTAGAGTAATTCCCCTTCTCTTCTTGCATCCAAACCAAATAAATCTAAAGCAATTTCTATTCAAGGTATCTAAAATTCCTTTTGGAATCCAAGAAAGGGACATCCAATAAACTAAAATAGCCTCTAGAACAACCTTAACCAAAATGAGCCTTCCACCCCTTGAGATCCAATGATGACACCATACATTTTTATATTCTCCACCTTTGCAATCTTCCAACTCCAATCTTTCTCGAGGTAGGTATTTGATTTAAGATTAAAACCTAAATACTTCATTCCTTTATCCAAAACAACTTGTTTATGTGGAAATCTCTCAGTGAAAACAAACCTATCCTCATTAGGAACCTTCACACTAGAGATAGAGGATTTAGTAACATTTATGAGTATAATAGTAGTATGCCAATAAAGATCTAGAATCTCCTTAAGTTTCTCAACATCCCTCCTTGACCCATCACAAAAAATAAAAATACCATCAACAAAAATTAAGTGGGATAGATAAAAGGAACCCCTTTACACCCTTGAAAGTCTTAGTCCTTTTTGTCTCAATTAAGGATTTACTGAGCCCTTCCACTACAAAAATAAAAAGTAGAGGGGATAGAGGGCACCCTTATCTGAGACCCCTTCCAGGTATAAAGATGAATATGCAACACCATTTATCATTATTGTGAAGGAAACATAGGAGACCAAACTCATCACCCAAATGATAAAAGGACACAAAAACCAAAATGAATCAACATCAGCCTTGAGTATAGCCAATTGGCCATGTCATAAGCCTTTAATAGGTCTATTTTAACTACTACCACCTTAAGGTTCTTTTTTTCAATGGTATGAAGACCTTCCTGAGCTACCTCGATAGCCTCATGGATCTGCCTCCCTTCCAAAAGGACAAATTGCTCTCTTGATATTGAATTATACAACAATTTGTTAACCCTCTTGGCAATAATTTTTACTATGACTTTGTAAATGTTATTGCACACAGAGATTGGTATATACTCTTGAAACAAGGAAGGGTTGTAATCCTTTGGGATGAGAGAAATAAAGGTAGCATTGAACGCTTCTAGAACCTTCCCAAAAACTTTGAATTCCTTAATAAACCTCAACAGGTCCTCCTAAGAAATATCATAGTACCCTAGAAAATTCTACAGGCCAACCATTTGGACTCGAGCTTTAATCTTTTTTAAACTTGTGGAGAACTTCATGTAACTCACCCCTTGAAACCTCCTCCATTAAGCTTTGATTTGCATCCTCATTCACAAAAYCATGGAAAAAAGAAATCATTCTCACCACCTTTGCAATAGATTCCCTTTCCTCAACTTTGTAATGTTTTCAAAATGTTCTACTTGCGCCTTTGTAATATCTTCAAATTTATTAACCTCTTGACCATTAGCCTTATTGATTTTACAAATGGTATTAACATTTTTTGGATGTTTTGCATATTGATGGAAGAACTTTGAATTTTCTTCACCCTTGGAGAGCAATCGAGCCTTGCTATTTAATCTCCATGCAACTTCCTTATCAATCAATAACTTCCTCCTCCTTTGTTCCAATTCTAAAACCTCAGCCTTTGATTTCTCTAATAAATAGCCAACCCCCCTTAGCAGA
The DNA here is from genome assembly GCA_032191745.1 of Picea mariana. Classification (NCBI taxonomy): domain Eukaryota; kingdom Viridiplantae; phylum Streptophyta; class Pinopsida; order Pinales; family Pinaceae; genus Picea; species Picea mariana. The sequence goes on from JASDQU010370869.1 coordinate 22,141, forward strand.
ATACAATCTTTCCAACTTTGACTCAACTCCCCCAGCTCCTTATCATTCTTTAATTTTTTTCGCATAGGCCCATGCAATAACTACTTGCTTCAAACCAAAGCTATGTTGGCTCCCTAAGGGTTCTATCAAAATGAGACCAAGTTGTTCTTTTACAACCTTTATAAAATCTTCCTCTTCAAGCCACCCTAGATTAAATTTGAAGGGACTTGAGGTTTTTTTACCTGACCTTACCATTTCCAATCGAACAAAAAAATTGTTAGAGTCCCCGCTCGAGCTTACCCACTGCCTTGTCTCGATAACCATCCAAATAAGATTCTGTTAGAAGAAATTTGTCTAGCATTATAACAACCCAATCTAAACCCACCATTTTATTTGACTAGATAGGCTTCAACTTGAAAGCCTCAATATCAATGAGTCTCTTCTCTTCCAATCTCCCTATAAAGAAATTAGAAAGAGGATATGGTTGAGTTGAATAACCCTAGATTTCTAAACACCCCAAAGAAAAGTTAAGATACCCAAT
>JASDQU010370869.1:26508-41222 GCA_032191745.1 Picea mariana
AGACAAGCCACGTGAATATCAGAGACTTGGAGGGACACTTAAATTTCAAAACCATACTCCACCACCACACCAAATGTGTTTGAATAACACTGGAGCTTAAGGCCTCATAGCTAGCTTTTGGAGAGTATTCCCATAAGGGGTTTTTTGTCTAGGTAATCCTATCCTCATTCTCTATAAGACTGCCATGACTAGGCTTTAAATTTGCCACAAAATCCTACTTGGAATGAGCATGATTTCCCTTGAAATCTAGCCTTTCAACATAGAGCAATTATTGACTCCAAAGAGAAGTAAGAACATGGTCAACCACATGAACTAGCTCATAGAAGCCCTTATCTCTCAAGTATTGAATCATGGGTAAAGGAAGTCTAAATTCCAAACCATAACCCACCCAACGATCCTCCCTCAATCTAACTCTTTGTCCATTCCCCACTCGCCACACTAACCCTTATCCAATTATAGAAATGATTGCATAGTTTCTTTCCTTATAATTGACACATTGTGCAAATTATTTAAAGGATTCCTAATCCAATCCTCAATTTTGTTTGGCTTAATATACTTATGAGTAAAATCATGACRCCAAAGACCCMTTCCTTGTATAATTCTCTACACACTTTTGGTTGCCAGAGCCATAGAGAAGAGGAAAATATTTTTTAAACCCTAACCACCCAAAACTTTGGAATAACCAACCTATCCCACTTCACTAGAGTAATTCCCCTTCTCTTCTTGCATCCAAACCAAATAAATCTAAAGCAATTTCCATTCAAGCTATCTAAAATTCCTTTTGGAATCCAAGAAAGGGACATCCAATAAACTAAAATAGCCTCTAGAACAACCTTAACCAAAATGAGCCTTCCACCCCTTGAGATCCAATGATGACACCATACATTATTATATTCTCCACCTTTGCAATCTTCCAACTCCAATCTTTCTCGAGGTAGGTATTTGATTTAAGATTAAAACCTAAATACTTCATTCCTTTATCCAAAACAACTTGTTTATGTGGAAATCTCTTAGTGAAAACAAACCTATCCTCATTAGGAACCTTCACACTAGAGATAGAGGATTTACTAACATTTATGAGTATAATAGTAGCATGCCAATAAAGATCTAGAATCTCCTTAAGTTTCTCACCATCCCTCCTTGACCCATCATAAAAAATAAAAATACCATCAACAAAAATTAAGTGGGATAGATAAAAGGAACCCCTTTCCACCCTTGAAAGTCTTAGTCCTTTTTGTCTCAATTAAGGATTTACTGAGCCCTTCCACCACAAAAATAAAAAGTAGAGGGGATAGAGGGCACCCTTATCTAAGACCCCTTCCAGGTATAAATATGAATATGCAACACCATTTATCATTATTGTGAAGGAAACATAGGAGACCAAACTCATCACCCAAATGATAAAGGGACACAAAAACCAAAATGAATCAACATCAGCCTTGAGTATAGCCAATTGGCCATGTCATAAGCCTTTAATAGGTCTATTTTAACTACTACCACCTTAAGGTTCTTTTTTTTAATGGTATGAAGACCTTCCTTAGCTACCTCGATAGCCTCATGGATCTGCCTCCTTTCCAAAAGGACAAATTGCTCTCTTGATATTGAATTATACAACAATTTGTTAACCCTCTTGGCGATAATTTTTACTATGATTTTGTAAATGTTATTGCACACAGAGATTGGTATATACTCTTGAAACAAGGAAGGGTTGTAATCCTTTGGGATGAGAGCAATAAAGGTAGCATTGAACGCTTCTAGAACCTTGCCAAAAACTTTGAATTCCTTAATAAACCTCAACAGGTCCTCCTAAAAAATATCATAGTACCCTAGAAAATTCTATAGTCCAACCATTTGGACTCGAGCTTTAATATTTTTTAAACTTGTGGAGAACTTCATGTAACTCACCCCTTGAAACCTCCTCCATTAAGCTTTGATTTGCATCCTCATTCACAAAATCATGGAAAAAAGAAATCATTCTCACCACCTTTGCAATAGATTCCCTTTCCTCAACTTTGTAATGTTTTCAAAATGTTCTACTTGCGCCTTTGTAATATCTTCAAATTTATTAACCTCTTGACCATTAGCCTTATTGATTTTATAGATGGTATTAACATTTTTTGGATGTTTTGCATATTGATGGAAGAACTTTGAATTTTCTTTACCCTTGGAGAGCAATCGAGCCTTGCTATTTAATCTCCATGCAACTTCCTTATCAATCAATAACTTCCTCCTCCTTTGTTCCAATTCTAAAACCTCAGTCTTTGATTTCTCTAATAAATAGCCAACCCCCCTTAGCAGAATACAATCTTTCCAACTTTGACTCAACTCCCCCAGCTCCTTATCATTCTTTAATTTTTTTTGCATAGGCCCATGCAATAACTACTTGCTTCAAACCAAAGTTATGTTGACTCCCTAAGGGTTCTATCAAAATTGTTATCCACAAATTTGGTCATTGTGATGATCTCATGATGATATCATGATGATGGAAGATCAAGCTCTTTACCAAGAATACTTTCTTGAGAAAAGTTACAGTTGTCTTCTTCCAGAACTCACATTTTGAAACATGTTCGCAGGCTACTTATATATTCCCCTGCGAGAATGACTGATTCCCGCAGGCTACCTCAAGCTAGGGTGCGAACTTCTCGCACTGTGCTCATTGTTAGGGTGCGAACATGCTCTTAAAGGGGAAAAAGATAAAGATCTTGAACCTTCTAGAAGGGAATCTTCTAGAAGGATGAGTTGGCTTTCGAATGGTTATTCAGATGTTGGCATTCCATATATCTTGGGATCATTCCCTATCCAAGTAACTAATCTATCTCTTCCTATATATTGAGGAGATTGCTCATGGAAAGGGTTAAGTTCAGTTAGCAGCAAGTTAGCAAGAGTTTGATTAGAGAATTAGTGCAAGACAGTATGGAGGATTGATGCTACAGCAGCAAGAGACAACAGCAAGGTCATCACAAGTAGTAGATTTTCTTCATGCATGAGCAAGTGTGTGTGTCGGAGTTAGAAGCCATCGAAAGGAGACCTATGACATCAAGGCTCAGGTTGTAATTTTCACTTTCAATTAATTCAATACAACAATATGTCCCTTTCCCATAAAGATGATGTCGCTTTATGACATAATTCCTTGATCATATGTATAGACTAGTTATTGAATATCTTAATCTTGTCTTTACTTCGATTGGTTCATTTTGTTGTGATCTGGACGGGACGAGAGCATTGAAGCGAAGCTTGGAACAACAGAGATCTAAGGAAAGCGTTCATAAGGTATGTCCACATCCCTTATCTCTCAGTTCATTCAATAGGCTAGATCTAGGGAAAGTGTATTGTTCTGTCCTGTTTTGTTCTAGATACCAGGTGGATCTAGGGAGATTGGTTTGTGTCCGCACTTACGGATTTATCCCATAACAAAATTGGCGACTCCACTGGGGATCTATCCCTTTTTTCTTTATGGTTTTTGAATTCTTGTGGCCATTTTCTCTGTTTGCATTTTTCTTTTGATTTGTCAGTCTCTGAGTCCTCAGGATACCCTGAGAGACCTTCTGGGTTTGTAAGCCAGTTTGATTTTTGCTTGCTCTTTCAAATTTTTCATTAGTTTCAGGGATTCTCGCACTGTGTCCATTGACAGCCTGCGAGAACCTTGAAAGTTCGCACTCTGCATATACATTTCAGTGCGGATAGTTCGCATGCTGCATCAAAGTGGCCTGCGAGAACCATAGTTTCTCGCACTGTGTTCCACACTAGCCTGCGAACCTTTTTTTTGAAATTTTTGAATTCAGATTTTGACTCTGTCAATAGCTCATATATGTTGATTTACACCTCTTTGGCTTGTTGAATCAGTGACTTACATATCTTTTGCTATAATTGGCTTGCTGGAACTGATCTAGGTTTTCTAGGTGTTTTCTTGCCTTTGAAGCTTGACTTTCATTTCTTAGCTCTTGTTGGCATTTTCATTCTCTCTTACTTTTGGAGTTGAGTGCATCTGACTGGCTGAGAACCAGGGATTGGTTGAGAGTTGAGTGTTTGGTGTTTCTCTTGTGCTTGTTGGTTCGAGAGGACCATTTTTCATTTGCATTGAGAAGCTCCTTGGTTTGCTTTTGTTTTTGCTTTCGTTGAAAGTATTGGATTGGGTTGTTTGTTTGAATCTTTATAATTTGGTTTTCTTTTCTCATCTATCAGAGTTCTTCTTGGAAAGTGAACTGCTTGTTTTCTTTCAAGATTTTGTTTTTGTCATTGTGAAAACATTGAAAATCAACTTTTTAGAGTTCATTGAAAGTACTTGAAAAAGACATATAGAAATTGCTCATTGATACATGATTGTTTGCATTGGCATCTGAAAGGAAATCGAGCATTGCATTTGCTTTGTAGTCTTGAGATTGATTCGAAAATTGTTCACTCTCTCCCATAACTAGGATTCATCGAATGAAAAGAATTATATTTCATCATATCCTTGCATTATTTGGGTCAGAGTCACACATCATGAGTTTCATTTCCGTTACCTTTGAGTAAACAACAGCCTGTAAAAACATTGCGCAATATTAAAATTGATCTAGTAATTCTTTTCTAGGGCTCTTTTACACCAACATTTAGCTAGGCTAGTGCTTTGGAGTAGGAAGAGAGACACACTCTCCAAAAGCTCAAAAACACACAATAGTATCTTGAGTTAGGGAGTGTAAAATTCCATTGGCAACACATTGTCCTGGGAAGCCCTTCTAACACAAGGGTCAAGCATTAGGTCGCATTGGTGTTGGCAGAGTTACTAACCCTGCTTTATTGACATCGGTGTAGAGATTGCACGTATTACGGGGGTCACTCTGAGGTATACCCACAATTATGAGTGGAAGCCTTTGAGTTGATTTCGGGCTATATACCCTGCCTTTGCGTGTGGATCGGACTGACGACTGTTTCCCCAGGCAGTATTGTTGTTTGTGGTGACCTTAGTTGCTTATCTCTCTAGGTTCTTACCCAAGGTGACTGTGGAGGGGNAAGCAGGTCGTCAACGTAACTTTTCCACCTTAGCCCCGCCCCTTCTCGTCTCGTTGTTGCGACGTTGGATTTCATCACCAACTAGTGGCTTCGATATTAGAAGGTATTGTTTGCTTGGTGATTGCTTCTAGATTTTGTTACTAGGGTGTGTTGTTTGTTTCTCGAAGTTGACCATAGGGTTTTCGTTGGGGAGTTGGATACTTGTTTACAATTGCTCCCCCGCGACATTCACGTAGGATGCAAGGTTTGTCTCCGGAACATCCAGAAGCTTCACAACCTTCGCATACGGCAACACCTGAAGGTACCCCTAAGGACTCTCCTCGTCCGGGTGAAATTCCCCTTGTTACTCTACCAGACGTGGACATCAGTGACGTCCCATAAGTTTTTACACCACCTCCACAAGTAGAACCCACTGATCCTCTTGCTGAATTTCGAATTACCAATACTGTAGAGGATTATCGCATTCGTCGTGGTGAACGACCTGTTGGACGAATAAATCCTTCTGAAGAAACCTTTGTTACATCCTCTGAATCAACTGTTGGGCCTTCTCACGGTGTAGTAGGCCAAGATCCTTTTTGGTTGGGTGATTTCCGACGAGTCTTGTTTGGTACTGAGTCCACACCTGTCTACGAAATCAATCCTCCTGTGTCTCCTGAACCAGAAACTGCACCAGAGACTACAACTTATCGTTTTATTCTCCCTCCCGAGATGGCCCATCTCGCTATTACTTCGAGTGTCCAAACCGGAATTACGGCAACCACTCTTGCCCCTATTAATACCTAGAGAACTCCTGAGGCTAATCCGAATTTACCTCCTGGTTACCATGCGCTAAATCCATCGTTGAATGTTTCCCATCCAACACCCCCACAAACTCCAACTGGTTCTCCAAGTGGTCCTCAGTTTCCTGGGCATCCTATTCCCGGTTTCATCCCGACACTCCCTCCGTTTCCTCCTGGCAATCCTAATATTAGTAGCACTATCTCGACCGTTGCACCTAATGTCCAGATTCCTGTTGGTGGAAAGAGTGGAACAGTTCCGTTTCTTTTTCCCTTTCCCGGACATAACACCATTACTACACAACCTACGGTTGGTACACAACTTCCGGGTGGAATTGTCCCTTTGATAGGGGGACCAACCTCACCTTTAGGACAAAACATACCTCCTACATTGGCCCAGTATTGGAATCAACTTATGCAAAACTTTCCTCAAAATGCTGGGGGGCAGCAAGTTGTCCCTACTACAGGCCAACCATATCTAGGGGTGACTAATCCTATCTGGGGTTCTGGTCAAACTACTCAACCTCAAACTCAAGGTCAAAATCCTTGGGGTTACTATCCGATTCAACCACCACCAAACCAACCAGGATCTTCTCTCTGGGGGCAGACTACATACGGTCCCACTGGTTTATCGACAGGGCTTCCGCCCCAAAGTCACCAGTATCCACAAGTGAATTGGCAATTGCCTTTTCTTGCTACTTTGGATCTGCCATATTTGTCCAGGATTCTCAATGATCCTATTCGTCACTCTCCCCAATGGCCTGCTATTCCTGCAAAGCTTCCATCAGACATTCCCAAATTCGATGGGAAGGTGGGAGAGGACCCAAATAATCATGTCATGACTTTCCACTTGTGGTGTTCGTCCAACTCATTGATGGACGACTCCATTAGACTGCGTCTCTTTCAACGAACTCTTATGGGTGCTGCTGTGAAGTGGTACATTGAATTACCACGAGGTTTCTTTTCCGAATTCAACACCCTTGCAATGGCTTTTCTAACACACTACCAGTTACTGATTCGTTACGATACCGGAACTGAGATTTTAACCTCCTTCAAACAAAGCTCGGGCAGTCATATATCTGATCATATTCATGAGTGGCGACGGAGGCGACGTCTCATTAAACTTGAGCTTCCTGATCAGTTACTGGCAGAATGGTTTACCAAGTCTTTTGTAAACAAAATCGGTAAAGACATTGCTATGGGCGGTGTTGTCACAGAAGAGCAGGCTATTAGTCATGCTCAGTATCTAGATCTCGTTTATTCGCAAACGGGAACCTTGTATGATTTACTGCCAGATTTACCTCATCCTGGTACTTCTACTACTTCTACTACTCCGGCTGTCTCACATGCAGCTGATGGTGTGATTGGTTCCACTCATAGCCATTCACATTCTGTTTCAACTACAACCCTGAAATCCAATTCTTCTAATGTGCAAAGTGCTCTGTCTCCTGCTCCTCCCGCCGGTAAAACCTCTGAAGTGAACGTTGTTCAATCTACGCCGACCGGTAAGACTAAGTCTAGGAAAGGGAGAGGCAAGAATAAGGAGGGTAAAAACAATAATCCAAATGAGCAAACCAAATCACCTCATGTTGATGACCGGGATAAGCGCAAACCACGCTACCCTTGCCTTATCTATGGTGACAATCACTACACGAAGGATTGTCCGAGATGTGCCGAGGTTAACAAGTTCCTTCAAGGAACACCAAAGCCCTCTACGCCGGCAGTTTTGTCTCAACCCTTCCCGTCTCAACAACAGGCTTCGTTGGTCATCCACGACCAACCCTCTACTTCTACATCATCTTATGTTTTGATGTGCACCGGTGATTCCATGAAAAACAATGTTGCACTTACCACTAGAGCTAAAGACTATACTCCTTCTAAGGAGAAGGTTGACGACTTACCTCCCGATTTGGTACAGCCTTCTCCACCCAATCCACCTACGAATGGTCCTCTTCATCTCGAACGACCGAGTCTTGATACAGTTTTACGACCTCCGAAAGGTGTCGTTAAGAAGTCGACATTCAATCCTCATGCTCGGGCAGCCCAAAACTATAGCATTGTCGAAGATCTGGCCCAAGCACCCTCCGCAATGTCTACCCTGGAAGTCCTTCAGTCTTGTCCTGCGCAACGAAGGGCGCTGTTGAAAGCTATAGGTGGCATTGATCCAACAGATACGAATATGATAGTCTTTAACTTGGATGATCACATTCCAAGGTTACCCCCACAACTTGCGTTTCAAATCCAAGTTGTGGTCTCCGACAAGAGTATTTGCCGGACTGTTATTGATGAGGGTGCCTCTACGTGTGTAATGCCTTTTTCTTGTTGGAAAGCCATTGGCTCTCCCCCGTTAAACGAATCACAAAACACTTTGCGAGCCTTCAATGGCTCGGGTTTTAAGCCTTATGGTGTTCTACCATCGTTGCCTGTCACTCTGGAAGGTAAGACCGTTCAGGTGGAAGTGGAGGTTTTCGATACTCCCTTAGATTATAATCTTCTACTTGGTCGAAGCTGGGTCGATTCTATGCGTGTTGTCGTGTCAACCCTTTTCCGTGTCATACGATTTCCTCACCAAGGAAAAGTGGTTACGATCGATCAACTTGCCTTTTTTAATGCTGATACTCACGTTGGCAACGTGCCTTTCATCGCTAAAACCCCACCAGGTTACGAGAATGTCGGGGTCGGTCTTTTAAAAGACTCTTCACTTATGGGTACTTTTCCCATACCACCACCACCCGATCTTCCACGCCCGTTTATTGCTTCTATTAATATGATCTCTATTGTAGCTCATGAACTTTCGGTGTCTGTTGACCCTTGGGTAGTCCCTGATCTTGGAGATCATGTTCGTTTCGGCAGCGTTATGCCTTTAAGTCCGATTGAGTCTGCTTATCAAGCCATTCAATCGACAACCCCTACTACTTCTTCTTTTGATGAGTTGTCTCCTGATCCTTTCCGTGTCATCTTTCCCACTGACGAGATGATCATGTCCGTCATGGAAGACACCCCTTGGGACGATGGGCATCATCGTTCCATCTTGTTTCTGGAACAACAGACTCTTGAGAATTATCAGCGGATTTCGACTCCGTCGACTGTTGTTGTTATCTCCACGGTTTCCCAATCTACACGAGATGTGTTGGCAGAAGGGAACCTCAGTAACATTTCACCCACGATGCCCATAGATATTTCAATGAAACCTGGGATAGTCGAGAATGTTCATATTGGAGCTTCGTGTTCTCCCGCCGAAATTGTCACTTATACTTCCTTGTTTAAAGAATTCCGGGATATCTTTGCGTGGAGTTACGAAGAGATGTCGGGTATTGACCCTGCTATCGTTTTTCATGAGATTAAGACATACCCCGGAGCTAAACCAGTCCGGCAGCGCCTCTGTCCTGTCCATCCACGTAAAGCGGCAGCTATTAAACTTGAAGTTGAAAAACTTCTTAAAGCCGGTTTCATTTACCCCGTGGCATTGACAGAATGGGTTTCCAACCCCGTACCGATTGATAAAAAGGGTGGTAGTATACGCGTTTGTGTTGATTATCGGGATATCAACAAAGCTTGTCCGAAGGACAATTTTCCAACCCCTTTCATTGACCAAATCGTTGATGACTGTGCCGGCAGTGAAATCTTTTCCCTTATGGATGGATTTTTCGGCTATAATCAAATCAATATCGCTCCTGAGGACCAACATAAAACCGCTTTTATTTGTCCTTGGGGTACTTTTTCTTACCGAAAACTCCCCTTCGGTCTGAAGAACGCAGGTGCTACATTCCAACGTGCTATGTCTTACGCATTTCACGATATCAAGCATATTGTTCAACCTTATTTGGACGATTTGTCGGCTCATTCCTTACGTCGAGTCGATCACCCTACTCATCTTCGAGCAATTTTTGTTCATTGTCGATTCTATCGCATTCGCTTGAATCCTCATAAATGTGTCTTTTGTGTAGAATCCGGTCGTCTCCTCGGTTTCATTGTTTCACGCCATGGGATCCGGGTAGATCCTATCAAGGTCGAGGCGATTCTTAATCTCCCTCCTCCTTCTTCTTTGCGTCAGTTACAAAGTTTGCAGGGGAAAGCAAACTTTCTTCGTCGTTTCATCTCGAATTACGTTGAGATTCCTCGAGGTTTCACACGTCTTCTAAAGAAAGGTTCAGAGTTTGTCTGGGATAAAGTTGCTAACAATGCCTTTGAAGCTTTAAAATTGTCCCTCACAAAAGCTCCTTTTCTTTTCCCTCCGGATTATAGTCGGGATTACTTTCTTTATCTAGCGGCGTCCGAGTATACTATCGGCATGGTCCTCGTTCAAGAGGATGATAACCACGATGAACATGTTATCTATTACTTGAGTAGAAGTTTATCATCCACATAAATCAAGTACCAACATGTTGAGAAACTAGCCTTGGCTGCGGTTCAAGCAGTCCAACGTTTCCGTCATTGCAATCTCTCCAGGAAGACTACAGTGATTTCACACTGTAACCCCATGCAACACATATTGACACGTCAATTGCTGGGGGGAAAGTACTCCAAGTGGATTGTTATTCTCCAGGAGTTCGATTTGGAATTCGATCGCACCACGTCGAAGAAATCTCTAGTTTTCGCTGAGTTAATTTGTGATTTTCCCCACACTGCCACGGAAAAGGTAGCAGTCGATTCGTTACCTGACGAGTCACTTTTCCTTATCAGTACCGACGATATTTGGTACGGAGATATCATTATATATCTCCAAACTCAAACTTTCCGGCCTAATTTGTCCAGTAATGAACGACGTCGTGTACGTTATCAAGCACGTCATTATATCATCCTCGGGGATACTCTTTACCGTCGAGGCATTGACTCTGTCTTTCAGCGTTGTTTGACTTTTGACGAAGCTGAGAAAGCTTTGAATGACTGCCATTCAGGTGCATGTGGTGGTCATATGTCTGGGTATGCTACTGCCCAAAAGATCTTACGTGAAGGTTATTTTTGGCCTTCCCTATTCACTGACTGCATTACTGTTGTTCAGAAGTGTCATGCTTGCCAGACTTATAATCAGAAGATTCGATCGCATCCGGCTCCCCTTCATCCTGTAGTCTCAGTAGGTCCTTTTGCTAAATGGGAGATTGATTTCATGACATGTCACCCTCACTCGGTCGGGGGGCATGGTTACATTATTGTAGCTGTTGATTATTTCACAAAGTGGGTCGAGGCAATGCCAACATTCGATAATACTGGGAAGACTGCAACCTTATTCCTTTTCAACCATGTCATCACTCGTTTTGGTGTTCCTCAGGCTATCGTTATCAATCATGGTAGTCATTTTAGAAATAACATGATGTCTGAACTTACAGAGAAGTTGGGCCTTCGTCATGATAGCTCAACACCCTATTATCCACAGGCCAATGGCCAGGTCGAAGCCATCAATAAGGTTCTTATAACTGTGATTCGACGGATGATAGGAATCCATAAAACTAGCTGGCACACGATGTTATTTTCGGCATTGTGGGCATATCAGACATCTGTTAAGTCTGCCACTGGATTCACACCTTTTCGATTAGTTTATGGCATGGAAGTCATTCTACCAATAGAATGTGAAATCCCGTCTTTGAAGCTAGTTGTAGAACTCTTACCTAATACTTCTGTTGAAGAGGAACGTCTGTTGTATTTGATGCAATTAGACGAGACTCGCCGTGACGCTACTCTTGTAATAGAAGCCCAGAAGAAACGTGTTAAGGCACAATATGACAAGCATGTCAAACCTCGTGTCTTCTCTGAAGGAGATCTTGTTCTTCTATATGAACAAGATAAAGACGTCCTAGGAGCTGGGAAATTCGAACCAATGTGGAGTGGGCCTTACATTGTTAGCAGAGTGTTGGAAAAATGAGCGTATGAGCTAGTGGATTATGATGGTGTGCCTTTGAGTGAACCCAGGAATGGGTTGTACTTGAAGAAGTACTACGCATGAATCATTTGTGCATGAGTACTTGTATTTTTATGTATCATACTGAGTGTGTGTGTTACTTTAGTTTTGTTTTGACGTTATTTGGTCTCTACCCTTACGTGACGTTGTGTTTGATTGCCAGATGTCGGAGTATTCGCTACCTTATATTGGCTTCGCCGATGGTGCTAGTCGTAGTACTCGGAACCTAGCTTCCGCTGCTTGGGCAATCTATGCCCCAACAAACGAACTCATATCTCTACGAGGTATATGTCTTGGCCGAGCAACCAACAATATTGCAGAGTATAGCGCCGTGGTTGAATTATTGGTTGATGCTATCTCTCTCGAAATTCGTTATTTGGTTGTTCGACTTGACTCGCAGTTGGTAGTACTACAGCTCAGTAATGTATATTCTATTCGAAGTCCTACTTTATTAAGGATATATTTGCGGATTCGCCTCTTGGAAAGACATTTTGATTACATAGAATATCAACACATTCCGAGAAGTCTTAATACATTGACAGATGCTTTAGCTAATTATGTATTGGACAGGCATTTAAATCATTTATAAAATCAAACACATTAAAATGTACACAATTGTAAAGTAAGCTGGTAGAAACCATGTATATATATATATAACGATCAAAGTCTGTTTTTACAAAATGTGTCCGAAGACCAAAATATCAAAAAATGAAGCTCCTGGCTTCTCCAAAGTGACATCACTAATGATGTTCACGATAGCACGCTAAGGTCCTAGCAACTCTACGGAGCAAACGACCCATAGAGGCAGAGACTTCCACGGTGTGACGCTGATCACGTCGTGGGATCTCCTCCAAAGGCATCTCTGGAACATCGACCATCAGACCCTCTAAGTTTTGCTCCACGGTCAGATAGTCCTCGGCATACTGGGGGACTGCAACTGCTGCCTCTCCTCGACGCTGGACATGAGAACTACCAGCTGGTCTATATGCCCCAACATCTGTGTTGTCAACAAGATTTTGTTGTTAGTCTTCGGATAAAACCATAAAACCAAAAACATTTAATATAATGAAAATACAAAAACATCTAAAAAGTTAAAAGTTGGTGTACTTCTTACCAATATCTCCCCACTGTGCGTCTTTAGGAAGGGCAAGGTCAGGATCACCGCGAAAGTCCAAGCCAGCATACGCATAATCCTCTATCATCAAAACCTGGCCTTGGAGCCAGTCGAAAAAGCGATCGTCATACCTGACGATCGGTCCTGTCACATGTCTAGCCATGAGTTGGCACCATCGTAACATCCGTGGATCCCTGGGACCTGGAAAGTGCCAATCAGCCTGAAGCCTATACACTCGGACCCTCTCACAGAAGAAGGACACTAGCAGTGATCCATAACCAAACTGCTTTAGATTTCCATGCCTGCATTTGGTCAGTTGTTTCTTAAGATTGCGTAACACTGCGTCAGCCCAATTGAAGACCCGGGGCTCGACACACTCGAGAGCATACTGAAAATAGCTCTGTAGAGCCATATGCGGGGAAGCCCTTCCTGCCATCCGAGCTATAGTGAAGAGAATGGTACGGAGAGTTATATCAGTCACTCCCCAAACGACCACTTTTCGTTTTTGTCGTTCAGCCTCTGGCACGCAATACTCTCGGCAATACTCACTCATTTTCATACCACCCCTGCGGTTACCAGTCAAACTAACATAAGAACCCCGTCTTGACAACCCAGTCAGGAAATAGATATCCTCAATGTCGATTGTCAATGTGTGAGCACTAACATTAAAAACCTGCTGATCCGAATCCCACATCCAGACTAAATGTTCCAACAATCGAACCTGGGCTCTCATGCCCGGTATGCGGAAATACTTTAGGAGACCGCAATCTCTTAAAGCGGCAATGGTTTGAGGGTGATTTTCGATGGTTGCATTATCATCCTCGTGTTCCCTTTCTCTCCATTCGAGCACCATTGTGATGGTTATTAACCTGCATGGCAACCATGTGAAGATAGTTAATGACTTAAAACATGAGAAAAATTGGTTTTATTAGCTAAATATTATAAAAAAAATTGGGCTCTGCGTTGTTCGCAGGTGGCTTATAGCGCACAATGCGAACTTCTCACACTGTAGCTCAAGCCCACCTGCGAGAATGAGAACTTCTCGCAGGCCCCGTATGGGCAGCCTGCGAGAATCCTCATTCACGCATAGGGTTTCAAAAACTAACTCAAAACTTGAAATTTAGCCACTAAAATCATGAAATTAAACCATGCAAAGCTAGAGAATTGAGAACTTACCAATCTGATCCAGACGGTTCATGGAATGATGCCCCGAAGCTCCCAAAAATCGACGGTGAAGATCGGAGGTAAAATGGAGGTTTTTTGCACTAAAATGGTAAATGGGTAAAACAATATGGTAAAAATGAATGGTAAATTTGTATTATTTACTTTTTACCATAATAAAAGTGGGTTTTTCCATGTTTATTCACTATTTTACCCTAATTTCTAATACGAAAGTGAGTAAAATGACTTGCAGGTACCCAATGCAGATGGTTATGGACAAACAACTTTTGCAATATGATGTGTTTTTGTTTGTTTCCTATGGTTTTGATCTAAAACCTCAAGTGCCTTTTATCTATTCTTGCACTTGCGAAAAACCTAGAACGTGATCGAGCGTTGTTTTATCTCTTTTCCGGGCTCAATGTGGTTACACGAAAAATGAACCCCCCTGGAGTTAACTTTAAGCTCTTTTCACGACTCCCTAAATATGAAAAGATTGCCGAGTGATCTTGCTCTTTTCACACTCGTTAAAATATTTGAAGTTACGCATCCTTCGAGCGATAGTTTAACCCTTTTTCAGTCTCGTTGGACTATTGTACAAAAACGGAACTGAGAGAGTTCTCTTTTGAGTGTTTTTCCAAACTCTATAATCCTGAAAAACCTTCGAGTTTTCTATCTCTGGACTCGTTAAACAAACATTGACTGACCCGTGATGGGACCGAACCACTCCTTCTTAGGGTTCGTTAAAAATACTCCGAGGGACTCGTCCGAAGGATGAGCT
>JASDQU010370869.1:58657-75272 GCA_032191745.1 Picea mariana
AATCCTTTGGAAACTAATCGGGCCTTATGTCTTTCAACACTTCCAGTTGATGCATACTTAGTTCTATACACCAATTTGCATTTGAAAACTTATTTTCCTTTCAAAATAGGTACAAGATCCCAAGTATCATTCACCATTAATGAACTATATTCTTCATTCATCGTTGTGTCCCAATATGGATGGCGAGAAGCTTCTGTAAATGTTTTTAGATCACGAGTCTCTAAAACTTGAGCCAAAAGAGAGGAGGCTTGTTGGAACAATGAATGTGTACAATGCTCATCATAGGATCACCAACAATATCACTAGTTGTTTCTTGTGTTGTACAGATTCATTTGAGAAGCGGTGGTGCTAGTGCAAGTTCATGTTCAATGGACCTAATTGGAGGAAGGTGAACATGCAGAGGTGGATTTTCATCCTCCCTCTCATCATCTAGAGAAGAAACTAGAATAGGATTGCTAAAATAAAAGTTGGGAAGAGAAGAAGGCATGGACATTGAAGATGGTTTGTAGGCCAAGGATGGAAGAAACACCGAATTAGGTTTGCAAGCCGAGAGATTTTCATCAAAATTAATATCTCTCCTAATAAAATTTCATCGGAATGGGGCTGAAGAAGTCTATGACCTTTTACATCTTCAGAATATCCAACAAAAATGCACTTCTCACTTTTATATTGTAATGCTTTCCTTTTCTCGTAATGAATGTGAGCCCATGCTACAATACCAAACACACAAACATGGCTTACATCTGGTTTAATTTTACTCCATTCTTCTTTCGGTGTTATATTTTTTAAATCCTTTCTAGAGTGCAATTTAATATGTAAATGACACAATCAATGGTTTCTCCCCAAAAATGAAGACTTAATCCCTTAGATTGGATCATACAATTTTCCATTATCGTGGTGTATATGGTGTAAATGTTGCATTTGAATGCCCCGTGCAGTGCAATAACTTGTAAATTTGTTGCTTGAGCTTTCTTGAGATAAATTATGTATACAATTTTGAAACGTCAAATGTTTTGAGTGGGTACTCCACCCATCATCATGGACTAACTGTGAAAACCTACACACTCATATTGTAAATTTGTTGTTGACATATTCAGCTCCATTGTATATTCTTAACCTCTGTAGTTAATGTCTAGATTGTTTTTCTACAAGGTCCTTGTAGGTGATAGACAAGTCAAAAACTTCACTATAAAGTAGTAAGAAATGAACCCCAAGTGCATCTGGAGAAGTCATCAATGAAAGTTAAGAATTTCTTGCACCCATAGAAAGAAGAATAAGGAAGCAACCACACAAACCACTATGAACAAGTTGTAAGGGCATTGAGGTATTCCAAGAAGCATTGTTGGCACTTGACCAAGTTTTGAAGTTACTTGGTCATATTTGACTGTTTTTGGTACTTCGATAGCCTGTCGAAGATGGAGCGCCAGATGAAGCAGAGATCAAGGGATCTCGGCCCACTTTCGGGCCCCTTTTTGGGGTTTTGGACAATGTAATGGGAAAGGGATGTCGGCCCGTGGGTTTACCCACGTTTAGGCCCACTTTTGTAATGTGTAAATAAACATCTAGGCATCTAGAAAAGGTTTTTTTTTTATCTGTATGATGTAAGCTACGTGCTAATAGTTTGTGTAAGCGCTATGTGCATGACTGTATAAGGTTTACAGAGCTAAGTGCAAGCTGTTGTAGAAGTTATAGAAAGCTTTGTGCTGTAAGCGCAAGGAAGAAGGATCTAGCGAGTTGCACAAATCTTCTATTCTATGTGAGGAAGGGTTTTTGGTAGCTTTGTGCCTGTAATCGATTGGAGACGCTAATAAAGAAGAAGAGTTGGTGGACATAGCCCCAAGGTGGGGGTGAACCACGTAAATCTGTGTGTTATGCTATGTGCTTTAACTTGATGTGTTTATCTCTGCTTTGGCTAAGTGCTTTGATATATTTAGATAGGTCTATTTATGCTTTGTGCTTCAATAGATGTATATGAATAGCAGATCTGATATGTATGAATATGCTTAGTGCTATATCTAACCTGTTTTACTGTTGCTAAGTGCTAAACTACCTTAGATATAAGTGAATACTGCGATGCTCTGTGCTATCTACGAAGTATAATAAGGGTTGAACATTGATGAATAATCGATGCTAAGTGTTTTGTAAGCAATATAATCACAGATCTGTGTCCCAGCTAAGGTTGCATACACCTGAGTCTTGCAACCACCCCTGCCTCTACCTCGGGTGAGACTTCATCTGCTTCACAGGTGTTGCCGAAAGGGCCGGTAGTTAGGGTTTTGTTGGTGCGTTGTTGTAGGGTTGAACCCTGGGTCTGCCCCTGTGCCAACAAATGGTTCTGTTGCCGGGACCTGAAACTGTGATTGTTGGGAACTGAGAAAGAAGAAGCTTTGTGCAAAGATTCGTCCTAAAACTATGGAAGCTATGTGTGCGGATCTGTGCCCTAGTGCGCAGTAATCCACTTGATCTGAAAAGATCTGTGCTAAAGAAGAAAGGACAGGTCTGAAGAAAAGAAGCGAGATCTGAAAACTTTGTGCTCCAAGAAAGGTAAAAGTGGAAGTTTCTGAAGAAAAGAGGTCAGATCTGCAGAAAAGAGGTAAGATCTGTAATCTATGTGCTCTGATAAAGGTAAGAATAGTCAAAATTTTTTAGATCTAGAAGCTTTGTGCTCTGCAAAAGTTAAATAAGTGATTTTTTTTTTTCTAGAGTATGGATCTAGGTATGTTTGATAGATTATGTCCTAGCTTGAAAACTAGGGCTCTGATAGATTAAAGAAAGCTTGATATGAATAGATCTGATAAGTACAGTGATATATATGTTATACCTATGCATAGAAAGAATGTTTGGACTAACAAATGGATGCAGGATCCTAGAAAGAATTCTTTGCAGGCTAGTTACCATGATCATAGTGCGCATTACAGAAAAGGTCGGGGATCATTTAAACGGAAGAGAGGATTAACCCTATGTTACAGGTGCAGAAGACCGAGACATCTTGCTAAGGAATGCCTTGGTGGAAGATCTAGTTGCCTTTGTTGAAAAGATTTGGACCATGAAGTATTGGATTGCCCTAGAATGATTGCTAAGCTTGAAAGAATGAATCTGAATGAATAAAACCCTAAGGCAACTCCAGAAATAGCCGAATTCCAGAAATAATCCGAGAAGGTATTACTATAGATGAAAGACACCTTGAATGACCACCGACATTTTAGGTTATCAGAGATCTTTAAAAAAAAAGAACGCATCAAAGTAAGAATAGGGGACTTCGACATTGACTTTGTTCTTGATGAAGAAAAACCAGTAAACATTATGCTAGAGAGAACTTGGGAAGCTATAGGAAGGCCTGCTATGATCCCTTCATTAAGAGGAATAGGGATACTCAGAGGAAAACTGGTGAACCTATGTGGAAGGCTCACTTAGATATCTACGAATGCTAATGGGACTTCAACAAAGAAAGATTTTGATATTATCAAGTTTATTGAAGACAACGCCTCATTTACTATATTACTTGGAAAACCTTGTATTGAGAGAGATCAAGCCAAAAAGAAGGAAGAAGAAAAGGTTCTAGAACAACAGAGACAAGAGTTAACAGATTTCATGACCAGAAGGATTGCGCAGTTGACTGAAGAACAGGAGAACAAATCGAAGCTATCTGCCACCTGGAGCCCAGATGTCAAAGTTGCAAGAGCACTAGAGGACTCACAGAAGATTGTAGTATCTGTCTCAAATATATAAGAAGTATTACCCCTGAGTCTTAGGAGAGAATCTCAGCAGCACGAAGTGACTATGTCCAAGGAAAATAAGAATCAAAATGGGAAGAGAATCACCGAGATGAAGCTCACTAGAAAGAAGGCTAGGAAGCTAAGTAAAAAGAGAGCTAAGATCGATAGGCTACAAAATATTCCAGAGGGAACCTCGCAGAACGGAAAACTTGCAGAAATTGAACTTTGCCGAGATATTAGACCAGCGACATAGGCCACTTCGTCGAGGCGAAGCAATATAGCCATTGGAAGTTGATATAACCGTTCGATTGCCGCTTCGAACGGGTCGAAAAGCATTAATGGTTCGCCACTAGACCGTCAAACTGCTCCATAATAGACAAAACATGAGTTAATGATGCCTCATACCCATTGCAAGCAGATCGTTGCTAAGTTTCTTACTTAGTCCGCCATGCCACACACCAAGAATAATTTTTGCTAACTAAGAATTTGAGCCCACAACCTGAGATTATTTTGCACTGTGATCATTGCCTTGTTCCCGTACCCTCCATTGCAGTCCATGAATTCGACTCACACCCAATATAATTGACCCCGAGATTGTATGTCAGACGAGCTCAGTGCCGTAGAGAAAGTAGTCGAAGAATTGTTGATTGACTTAATGACTGAGAGAGTCATGTCGGAAAGAAGGATGTATGCAGGTGTGCAAGCATCATCAACAAGAGGAGTCCAAGCTTCTCCCTCAACTGCTCGTAGAGCAAGAACTTCCAGAACCACGGCAGAGACAAGAAACGACATTGCTAATGCCAAACTTATTATGTACATTCTGTCGGCTTACCTACCACCTCTCAGTGGTGCCATCAACCATGACAGTGTTCCTCGAGACTTCGATTATACTTTGATCACCGTGTACCTTCCAAAAGGGGTGCGCACAATTCATTCCGACCGAGATAAGCTCACAAAATTGAAGTTTAGTGACTTCAACCTTGGCGACCGGAAGGCTTACAACATGCTCGCCCCGCACAAGTATCTAACCAGGACTAAAGGCAAGAATTCCAAGATCATCCCGCAGTCATGGACCTAGAACCTCGTGCAGTCCATGCTGCTCAACATGATGAAGATTGCGCACTTCAGATGACATCAAGAGGTGAATGCATGCGTAAAGTTACTACTGTCGTGCTATCACGATGGATACCTATGGCTGAACCGACACATCACTATAGATCCGACCTTGATCAATCGGATCACAGGGCTTAGTATGCAAGGCCTTGACCCACGCGTGTTCTATCCTGGAAAGACCGTAGACTGAGCATTAGCGCAGAGAGTTAAAGAAACTTATGGTGATGTCGAGAAGGGCATGGGAGGCTACAAGGTAGCCTCTATCCAGAGTGGCGCAGTGCGCCTTGCTTGTTAACTGATCGTAGGCAAGCTAGTTCGTAAGAATAGACCAACTCAAGTAACTGGATTCATGGTCGACCTCACAGGGAAGTACGCAAAGGGACTACAAATGAACTAGGCGCAGTACCTTGTCAATCAACTAGAGCTTGATTGCAGAGAAGCACAAGACCAAGGGTATGAGTTCCACTTGAGTTGGCTTGTCATACTGATCGCTTTCATTGCCTGGGAGCTACCAGAAGGTGCCACTTTTCTGGATATTGAACCCTTCGAACCAGTGGCTGCGAAGTTTTGTACGTTGTGGTATTCTAGCGACATGAACAAGCAGTGGCAGTCCAATGCCGTCTTCCACACCTATTACAACCAGTTGAAGATCACAATCCAATCTACACCGCGCATCACCCCGAACACACTTCACAGGTTTAGACCCTTAATGAAATTCAGCGAGGACCGCCACTTCACCTATATTAGCGCGCGTGTTGATGAGAATAAACAACAGCTTCAGTCATATTACAATTTGACAGAAGATGACTTGGAGAAGATTACCAAGGAATGGTCGGTGGACCTCCTTGTTCTAGCAGACCTCATAGAGATGTCCGACGTGGATAGTCCTGAAACTATGCCCGACACACCTGGACCAAGCAAGACAAAGAAAGATGACGAAGTACATGATGTCTATAGCACATCGGCGAAGACCAGTTCGATCTCACCTGAGCAGGGAGATGATGGTGGAGAGCTAGGTGGCACAGAAGTCGAGCAAAACAAAGGCGAAGTTACTCCGTCTAGAGAGGAGGAGGATCCATCCAAGAAAAGGAAGGTTACCCCACCAAAGCCTTCATCCTGGAAGAAAGCTAAAGCCACCAAGACTACGTTTAAGACTACCCTCACCCCAGATGACTTCGACTTCTTAGTCGCTACGTTGAATGATGCTTCACTGGAGATCGCAGAAAAGCAAGAAGCGAAGCAGGAGGAGGTATTCAGCCGAATCAAGGGTGAACTTCAAGAGGTGTATCAGTCACTACAATCCATCCGTGCAATTTCTATTCCGCCTTCGATAAGTGGAACAAAATAACCAGGAGATGAGCTAGCCCAATTGCACCAGATCGTCGATAAAGTTGAAGCTTGCCTTCGACGAGCTCAGGAAGAGACATCGCAAGCCACCCAAGATTTGGCGCAGGCACAGGAAGATCTGCTAGAACATCATCGTAATGCAGAACGAGAAAAACTAGTATTCAAGCAAAGTGGGAGGAAGAGAAAGCAGTGCTACAACAAGACAAGGAACAATTCCTCGCTGAGCAACTTGAAGTACAGGAACGGGTTCACAGAGCACTTCACTCTGTGACAGTAATCAAAGTCTAGATAAAAGAACTGTCCCATAGCAGGTGGCACAACTGGAAGGAGTGATCCAACAACTTCAACAACGCATCACAGACCTGAAACTTTGCACTGTGCCCGAGACCCCTCAAGAAATAAGAGATCTACGAGAGGCAAATGCTCGCAGCGCAGTTGACCGATTAAAAGCATTTGCTTTGGAATACAAGCAGTCGATCTCCATAAACGCTCAGATGTATGAAAACCTCACGGAAAATCTAGAGTTATAGGCATTAGAGTCACAACTCCAACACGCAAAGCAGCAAGCAGACACGTTATAAGCGTATCTAAAGACCTTGTCACTAGTCGAGAGAATGAAGAGGTTTCCAAAGAAATGCACGGCTTAGCAGCAGGTAGACACACTTTAGAGTAAAGTAATGGAAGTCTCTCAATGACTTCAACCAGTGTAAGAAAAGGCATGCCAACTATTCACCGAAGTTGAAAACCAAGGAGTAGAACTTGAACAGGTTGTGAGTACAACAGAATAACGCCTAGAGGGACTTGTCAATGATGCACTCATCCAGGAGTTCACTAAACAAGAGGTCGTTGCACTGCAACAGGTCGAAGCAGCTCGAGCCAAGCTCGAGGCGTTCGAAGAAGAATTGCTCATACCAGAGTGACTCAGGATGAGTCACATGTGAGTGTTGGGGGCATGTTGGCCCTTAACCAAGTTTTGAAGTTACTTGGTCATATTTGACCATTTTTGGGACTTCGACAGCTTGTCGAAGATGGAGCGCCAGATGAAGCATAGATCAAGGGATATCAGCCCACTTTCGGGTCCCTTTTTGGGGTTTTGGACAATGTAATGGGAAAGGGATGTCGGCCCGTGGGTTTACCCATGTTTAGGCCCACTTTTGTAATGTATAAATAAACATCTAGGCATCTAGAAAAGGTTTTTTTTTTTATCTGTGTGATGTAAGCTACGTGCTAATAGTCTATATAAGCGTTATGTGCATGACTGTAGAAGGTTTACAGAGCTAAGTGCAAGCTGTTGTAGAAGTTATAGAAGGCTTTGTGCTGTAAGCGCAAGGAAGAAGGATCTAGCGAGCTACACAGTTCTTCTATCCTATGCGAGGAAGGGTTTTTGGTAGCTTTGTGCCTGTAATCGATTGGAGACACCAATAAAGAATAAGAGTTGGTGGACGTAGCCCCAGGGTGGGGGTGAACCACGTAAATCTGTGTGTTATGCTCTGTGCTTTGACTTGATGTGTTTATCTTTGCTTTGGCTAATTGCTTTGATATATTTAGATAGGTCTATTTATGCTTTGTGCTTCAATATATGTATATGAATAGTAGATCTGATATGTATGAAGATGCTTAGTGCTATATCTGACATGTTTTACTGTTGCTAAGTGCTAAACTACCTTAGATATAAGTGAATACTACGATGCTCTGTGTTATCTGTGAAGTATAATAAGGGTTGAATATTGATGAATAATTGATGCTAAGTGTTCTGTAAGCAACATAATCACAGATCTGTGTCCCAACTAAGGTTGCAGACACCTGAGTATTGCAACCACCCCTGCCTCTACCTTGGGTGAGACTTCATCTGCTTCGCAGGTGTTGCCGAAAGGGCGGGTAGTTAGGGTTTTGTTGGTGCGCTGTTGTAGCATCGAACCCTGGGTCTGCCCCTGTGCCAACAAGCATGTTTTTCAAAATTATCCCAGTGATGTTTTCCTAGAACACAACCAACAAAAGCACTATCTCTGAAAGAAACGAGAGGAAGACCAATCACCATACTGTGATTTCATATCCACTACAATGAGTGGTAGTTTAGACAACCAAATCACTCATGCCAAATTTTGTGCAAGTCACCGCTATGAGAAATAAAAACTAATGGAAACAATGATGGCCCAAAGTTTTCAAATTTGTACAACCTGGTAATATCATCAATAATTTCAGTTGTTGGACATGTTTAAGATTTAAATCTTTGATTACAACTTGGTGAGGTGAAAACCCTATTATTTTACCTTCACCTGAATGAGTGATTTGATATATTGATAGAAGGTTGCAATAGAGACTCGAAAAACATAATACATCATTAAAATGACCATCATCTAACTAAACTATTCTAGACCCTACAACACTAAGATATTTATCATCACCCACAAATATTTGTTTTGTGTTACATTCGTTAAGAGAAAAAAAAATGGCCTAGTCCTTGGCCATATGATAAGATGCTCCAAAATCAATATGCCACTCATCAGAATTTTCCACTAGCATTTTTATGAGAGTCTAAGAATTGCCAATGACCTTTGCTTCCTTGATGCCCACCTTTTGCAATACCTTGAGACCTTGCAGTAGCGCCATCACCTCTTCTTGGGTATTGGTGTCTTGGCCTAGTCCCCAAGCGTACCTGTGCTCAATTTGTCCCTCCATATTCTTGATGAATCCACCTACACCTGCATTCCCCGGATTACCTTTTGCCGCCCCATCGAAGAACAAAGAGTAGCAAGCCATTTCCTTATTCCAATTGCTGAAGTTCTCTTCTGACATTCTAATCTGCTAGTCTTTTTTCTTTTCCTCTTGAAAATCTGCATTGAGGAGCTGTAATCCCAACAATCAACCCCACTCCACCTCATGAGGGGAGAGGTTTTTATCGGTGAGATTTCTCACATGCTCACTCAAAAATTCTTTAAGAGTGGTTTTTATCTCAGTCATGATCACTTTTGCATTATGCATTTTCCCCTCGAAAATCCTGCTATTCCGCTCTAACTAAATTTGCTAGTAGACCAGCTTTGGTAAAACCAATAAACCAGCTATAAACCAATTGTTATTTGGGAGCTGTCCAGGGTAATGGTGCAACCAATTAGCATGCAGATAAAAAATGGAGGATGGGAGCGTTATGTCCGCAGCCCAATGGCTCAACACTTCGTCCTAGACGTCTAATGCGAAACTGCATTCCAACATTATATGTTGGGCATTTTCTTCATTTTCCAAACACACTGAGCATCTGGAAGCGCCATGGAATCCTTTCCTCATGAGATTGTTTGCTGTAAGCACACAATTGTGGCATAACATCCAATTGAACATGTCGATTTTGGGAATACATTTTTGTTTCCAAAGACCTTTCCACAATGTTGGGCATGGAGGAGCATAAGGAATTGCTTGCATCATTTTATAACCTTGCGCCACAGAGTAAGCACCGAAATACGACCCCAGCCTCTCTGATCGTGCTTCTCTTCATGTGTTGGAGCCTTTCCTTTAAGCCTGGACCGAAGCTCTAGCCATGCATTTTCAAGATCGCTCGGCAAATCCGGCTTCATCCACTCCAACCAGACTTTGTCTTTCCAAGTAGAGATGTCCCACAGAGAGACCAAACCTACGTTCTTCATCCAACAATGCAATTCCTAAAGCTCGTGAACGTCCGCTAGGGGTACATTGTTCATTATGCGATCCTCCCAAAGGTCTATAGTTTTCCCATTCCCCGTGACCCAATACAAGTTGTCATGTATGAGCGCTTGGGCCTGCACGCATAGCTTGTGGATTTGAGATCCATTAGTGAATTGAGCAGGTCTATCAAGGCAACGTTTTCTTGGCCCAGCGAAGTACTTCTTGCAGAGAACACGCTGAGCCCAACCAGCCTTAGGGGCAACTTGCCTCCAGAGAATTTTGGCTCCCAACGCTAAATTTTGCAATCTCAGGTCTTTGAAGTTCAGA
Organism: Picea mariana; assembly: GCA_032191745.1. Taxonomy (NCBI): domain Eukaryota; kingdom Viridiplantae; phylum Streptophyta; class Pinopsida; order Pinales; family Pinaceae; genus Picea; species Picea mariana. Next base: position 68,794 of record JASDQU010370869.1, read on the forward strand.
CCTCCCTCTAAAATTGGCTTGGTGACTTTGTCCCAATTGACAAGCGACATTCTATTTCTGTTTTGTTTTCCACCTTTCCAAAAGAAGCTTCTTATTAAGCCTTCCATTTTTCTGAGAATTCCAAGTGGAGCTAGCATACGCGATGCTTGGTAGGTTGGGAGACTGTTCAAGATTGACTTAATGAGCACAGTCTTCCCTGTAAGATTCATCCAAGAAAAACCCCAAGCCTGCAATTTATTTTTAAACTTGTCAAGAAGGGGAATCCAATCCCTACCTGAAGGATTTTTCTTAAAGATAGGCAACCCTAGATACTTGAAGGACGTCCATTGATTGGAATCGGCAAAGCCCCAACATCTGGCAATAGCAATCAGTTCAGTTTGAGAGACATTCCATCCATAAAAGTGACACTTCCCAACATTCAATCTACTGCCCGAGGCAGCGCAAAACTCATCCACCACCAAATTTAAACTGATAGGCAGTGTGAACATAAGCTACCCCAAGGAGTAGGGAATCATCTGCAAATAAGGCATGATTGATTTCTTTTACTCCTCTCACAATTTGAAGGACCAAAATATCCTGATCTGATCTTATTTTTTCGAGGATAAATCTTAAGGCAGAGGCTTGGAGGACAAAGAGCAAGAAGGAGAGTGGGCATCCTTGCCTTAGCCCTCTTGAGGTTTAAAAAAAATATGTTGCTCTCCCATTCACCAATGGAGCAATCCATGGCTCGGAAATGTAGGCTCTGATCCAACTAATGAAACCAGACCCAAAATCAAACTTATGCAAGACTTCGAACATAAATGAATGCCTAACCCTATCAAACGCATTTGCAAAATCAAGCTTAACTATCATACCTTTTTCTTTTCTCTTCAGACTTGAGTGTATTGTCTCTTGGACTAAAATTATATTATCCGTGATTTGCCTTCCTTGAACAAAGCCCCCTTGGTTCTCTGGAATGAGGTCTGAAAGAATCCCTTTCAATCTGCTGGAAATCACCTTTTTTATGATCTTGTATCCAATGTTGCACAGGGAAATGGGACGGAACCTATTGAAGGAATTTGCACCCTTTTCTTTCGGAATGAGGGATAGAAAAACAGAGTTCGTGCTGCCCCCAATTTTCTTACAGTCTTGGGATTTTAGAATCATTTTATGTAAATATTTTTTCATAATCTTCCAACATACTTGGATAAAGTTTTCCATGAACCCATCCAGGCCTGGGGCTTTATCTGGACTCATGGCAAACAAGGCATCTTTTATTTCTTTCCTAGTGACCTTAGCCTCTAACTTCAGATTCATTCTAGCTGTGATTTTAGAAGGTATCTCATCTAGAAACTTGTCGCTGCATCCTTGCACCTCTTCTTCACTAAAAAGACTTTTAAAATGGTTGAAGGCAACCTTTTTAATGCTCGAAAAATCACCATAAGTTTGGGTTTCATCCTTAATTTCTGAAATGGAATTGTAACCTCTCCTAGCTTGGGCTTTCTTGTGGAAAAAATGATGTGTTTCTGTCTCGAGATTTCAACCAAAGGCTTCTGGATTTTTGCCTCCAGTATTCCTCCTTCTGTCTACATGCGTTCTGAAATTTTTGTTGTAGCTCTTCCTGCCTTTTTAAAGACTCACTCGATATTTCTGCCTCTTCCATGTGGTCTTGATGATTCTCAAGAGCTTATTGGACTTGCTTTCTTTCTTCTGCAGGACTAGGGATGTTTTTAGCCGAGCTTTTCAAAGCTATTTTCACTCTTCTCAACTTCTCCTCCCAAACGAAGAATGGGGAACCCATGACAGACATCTTCCATATTTCTTCAACCCTCTCCAAGAAGTTCTTTTGATTTATCCAGAGGGAGCTAAATCGAAAGGGGATAGGGCCTAAATTCCTTTGGGATGAGAGAACCAACTTTATGGGTTTATGATCCGAAGTGCTACTAGTAAGAATACTCATCTTCGCATCAAGGCCAAGAAGGAGGTAGGAAATTTGAATGAGAAACCTATCTAATCTAGCAACAATGTGCCCAGGGCCTACCCGTTTATTTGACCAGGTATACTTACCTCAGCAAGGCTTGATGTTGAGTAGATCCTAGTCATGAATGAGATCCTCCACCCACTCTCGAGCCGGATCTCTCACAATACATCCCCCTTGCTTTTCTCCATGGCTAAGGGAAATGTTAAGATCCCCTGCAATTAGAATGTTTTCCATCTCCTCCCCATCTTCCATGTCTCTCAGAGATTCCCAACAATATTTGTTTTCCCCTGCATTTACCGGAACGTATACATTGAAGAGACTGGAAACCTCCTTCGATTCTTGATGTTGAAACTTTGTGAACAACCAATGAACATTTTGCTTTTCAGCTACCATATTGAGTTTGGAAGCATTCCAAAGAGTGCCCAGACCTCTCAAGGCCCCTCTGGCTGAGACAACCTTTGTCCCGTCTTTATTCCAAAAAAAATTGTTGCTTTGAAGGAAGTCATTTTCCTCCAATTTTGTCTCCTAGACTAGCATTATGTCTGAGTTTTCTGTCATGATTAGGCTCCTCATGGATTATTATTTCATCTTACTCCCCAAACCTCTACAGTTCCAGGATATCACCTTCATTATTTATTTTTATGAGAGTGAGGGCCTCCCTTGGAGCCCTGTCCCTGGTTTCTTGCCATCTTTGGGGTTTTAGCCAACAACTTTTCCAAAGTAGGCTGGATTCCTTGCACAGTCTCCTATCTCTATTTCCTCCTCGGATTCTTCCGAGCCTTGGCTTTCCACATCACTCACTATGTGCTTATCTTTGGATCTTTATGTTTCTCTTTCCCCCTGCCTTGAATTCTTTGTCGCTGCAACCTCAGTAGACTCTTTGTCTTCAGTCCTTGAAATCTTTGTCTTCTCCCTCTGAGGCGGATCCACTTCAGGGATTTCTTGTGAAACTGAGCCAAGGGCCCCGAACATGTTTCCTAAATCTTTTCGAGGGAGGTTTTTCTGGGACACGCTGTTACCTTTAGACTGGTTTCCTTTTCCCTTTTCATGTCCTGCCGGATTAGAGGCCTTAGGGTTACCATTGGAGCTCTTGGCTTGCTTCCATCCTTCCTCTTTCTCCTTATCCTCCTCACTCTTTTTTGGGCAATTTCTGCTGAAGTGGCTGTATTCGCGACACCCCCGACACTTAAATGGAAGTTGTTCATAGTCCAGTTTATAAATATGAAACCATCTTCTGACATTAATTTTGATAGATTCTGGTAGCCCTACTTCAAGATCCACCTCCACACAGATCCGAGCACAATCGTATTGATCTTTATTGTTTGCCCTATCAATGAATTTGCCCAACGCATCCCCTATGTCTTTCAAAGAGACCCAGTTCCAACAATGTATTGGGATATTAGGCAATCTAACCCACATTGGAACTGTTGAAGGAACATCCTCTGCTGGGTCGAAGTCCGGAGTCCACTTATTCAGATACAACCCTTGAGGCCCCATAAAATATGGGCCATTCCTGAAGATCAACTCCTTATCCTCTTTGGAGGTGAATTCAAATAAGAAATAACCTCTGCCCAGGAAATAAGAGGTGACATTCTGGTTAATCAATGGCTTCCAGTTTTTTATCACCCAGGCTTCTGTGGCTTTGGGAGACGGCCACAGGCCAATGAACTGCCCCACAAGCGCTCACTCAGACATTGTCAAGGCAACCTGAATAGGACCATCCGGTGGGAGAGACACCGTCGACATTTCTTCCAATCTTTTGACAAACTTCGAGACTTCAACCTTCTTCTTCTTGGGCAGAGAGGCAATCAACGAGATGAAGGCAGCTGTGTTTGGCGATGGCGGAGGAGGGGGGGGGGGNACTCTAGAAGTACACTGTGAAAAATCTATTTTAAACACATTCTGCATTGTATCTCTTGAAGTAACGCGCTCAACCCGAACTTGAGTCACGCCACACAATTTGTGACAGTGGAAGCAACAGTTTGTTTTCATGACAACCTTAAGCAATGGAAATAACTAAAAACCTAGCGCACCAATTGTGCGCACTAGCATTCAAATCACACAATGCAATTTCATGCACAACCATCTAGGTGTCACACGTTAACTCAGATTTCACTATGCGCAAAATCTAATTCTCTGTCCGCACACATAAATTCCAGTCTCTTAGTGTACATTGTCTACCTTCTTTCGCACTTGGCCACTCAATCCTCTTCTTGTCAGCTCATAACCAAAATTACATGGATAACTTAACAAGAAAGAATAACCACATTGGCCATATCTATGCACAACTACAAATACATTCTATAAGCACTATACTTACATGAGCATACAACAATTAACAAAATAACAACAAATGCTTATATACAACACATACAAGAATTTAACCTATGTCAAACATACACAAAAAAAATACTCACAATAACTAAAATAAGTACATAAGGAACACTTATCTTAAACAAAGGTCACCAACTACAGCCTTGACTTAAATGTTCCTCCCAACCATAGACGTTGTTGCTTATAATATTTAGATAACAGGTCACCACCGAGCTGGGGAACAACTCCATCGAGGAGAAAAGGGTTCATAACGATAAGGTGTGTTCTGAAACTCAACAGAATTACCCAATCCTAAGTGCCCACTACTGCAACTAGCCTACAGTGCCCCATTCCCCATGCACCAGTCACACCCAAGGAAGCGTGCCTCTTCTCTGCTCAACATTCCTTCGGTTGGCCCAGTTCCCTTTCCAGGGTTACCAACAATAGGCCATTTAGGAAGTCTCTGAGCCTTGCGACTAATGCCTAACACACTAGGGAACCACTCCCAACAATACTCTCACCTGGAGAGTATGTTCTTGGGTCTGACGACCTCTTCAAAACAATGAGTCTCTCACCCAGAGAGACTACTCACGGTCTGTCAACTCAACTTTTCCACTGTAGAATTATGGTTACACCCCCACAACTCCCTGCAAGCTTCTCTGGGCAGATAATGTAATAATCATATTTTACATACATTCCAACCCCCTTTTGCACACAAGATCCTGCAACATGAATTCCTTTCCCCAATCCCATATCATCTCCCATGCAATAATCATAATGCCCAAAATACACTAATACCAAAAATATATATTGCATGCCTTCCACTTAACACTTGTCACCTTCAAAAGTAGCTTTGAGCCACTTGGTGACCCATTCCCTACCCGCGAGAACTTAGGACAAAATAATATATATCTGGCATTATACTTTTCCTGGAAATATTATAAAATATTCCCCAAGACTTATGACTCACCATCTTTTCCCTTTTTCGGTGGAGTAGGCCCCCCATCTCTTTTCGTTTGAGTTAGTCAAGTCACAATGATGCAATATTATATTAATATTCATGATTATAATTACATGGATAGGTGCACTGGCCTATCTACATCCAGGCTCATCTGTCTCATAATTAAACATGCTCTTCGACCTCCATAAATATTGATTCATCCCCACATTGATCTTGGTGGATATCGGTGGCCACCTGCCTATTCCAACTGGCTCATCTTGGAAGTTTTTCAGTTTGGCTGTTTTTTCCTAGTTTTTGGGTCCTGAACTTTCTGGGCCATTTTGAGGCCCTAAATAACGTTTTTAGGGCTCACCACAATCAAACTATAGACAGAGTTAGAGTTTGACAACATAATGTTTATCCCCCGAATAGACCTTTCCAATGGGCTATAGTGCGCCTAAAATAGAGATTATATGCAAAAGTTACAACCCCGGGAAGTTGATGTACCAACTTACCCCAACAAGGCACATATGACTTTTGGTGCTTCATCTCCTAAGGTTAGGTTATAGGATGTCTAGGGTTTTGGCATTCATGTTTATTGTAAAAAGGCTTTCAGAGCCTCATTGTACTCAGCTTCTTGTGAATGAGCATAGTCGTCACATTTCTTCTCAGAGATAAGCCACCACCATTCTAGCATGCTTGTTTTCAGTCTGCATTTTACAATTTCAACATATTTATTTATTGAATAGAAGTTAGTTTTACTATATCTATATTATTGTTCATTGTGTCTCTGTGCTAATAATAATAATAATCTGTGTTCATTTCGTTCTGCCCATAAAATCCAGATCAATGGTATCAAAGTGGTCTGCTCCTTGTCGTTCTCAGTGCATGTCTCCGACGAGGTCAAGTTACAAAGAGTTGGGTCTCGAGCCTATTTATCTTGAGGAAAAGAGCTATTACATGCCCAAGTTACCTTCCATGGTGGGAGAAAATAAACACGATGAGACATGAGATCCTTTCACACTGTTGCTCAAGGAATCCCTCGCACAACGGAGGAATGAGATGATGGATAATTTTGTGCAAATCCTTCAACGACTACCAACATGCGACACATCTTCCTCGAGTGGAGGTGTCGCCCCCTTGAAGGTATAGATCAACTTTGATATTGCTATATTTGAATGTTAGATAGACACAGATGTTGTAGACAAATGGTTGAATCTGCTAGAAGGGTATTTTTCTGTCCATAACTTTTCGAATAGAGAAAAT
>JASDQU010370869.1:75322-103823 GCA_032191745.1 Picea mariana
AATTATAAAATTCTTATTCACAGACATCTTCACCAGATTTGGAATGCCAAGAGAATTAGTTACAGATGGAGGACCTCCTTTCTCTTCTCATGGATTCAAAGCCACCCTTCAGAAATATCATATTCAACAGAGAATGACTACAACATACCACTCCCAAGCCAATGGACAGGTGGAAAGTACAAACAAAGTAATAGAAGCCATTCTCACAAAAACAGTGAAGGAAAGTAGAAAGGATTGGTCCTACAGGCTCCTTGAAGCACTATGGGCCTACAGAACTACCTGGAGAAATACTACAGGATTTTCTCCCTATGAGCTGGTCTATGGAAAGATTGTTGTCTTTCTTGTGGAATTTGATATAAAAACCTTAAGGACTGCTTTAGCTACCAACCTTGATCTAACCGATGCACAGACAGCCAGGCTGCAACAACTTAATGAACTAGAGGAGAAAAGACTAGATGCCATTCAACAAACAACCGTAATTCAACAACAAAGATCACAATGGCATGACAAAAATATCAAGAACAAGCAGTTCCAAAAAGGTAATTGGGCTCTACTGTATGATTCCCGGTTCAAAGAATCTCAAGGGAAACTGCGTACAAGATGGTTAGGACCTTACGAAGTGGACACAGTTTTCCCCAATGGAACAGTAAGGCTCCTCACAATCAATGACTCCAGAACTCCGTTACTTGTAAATGGTCATCGACTCCGTCTGTACCAGAAACCTATTTCTAAAGAAGATTTTAAGGCCACATGCATGACATACGCTCATTTTCTCTTCGTTGAGGGGGTCTCTACCGCCAATAGCAATTATTTCTTTCAAGATTGATTTCCTTTAGTATTAGATTAGATTAGATTTCGTTTTTCTAATAATCCCTGTCAAATAAATACCATGCTACAAATGTTTTGCAGATCCCCGATCAAAGCACATCCACCAGAAGAGGACGATTCCACTTTAGAGAGACGAGCCTTCACGATGCTGAAACACCGCTGTTCAGCACTGTTAACTTTCACGATGCTGAAACACCGTTGTTCAGCACTAATGACCTTCATGCTGCTGAAACACCACTGGTCGACCCTCTTGACTTGCTTCTGAGGCCAAACAACCACCATTCTCCACTTTCTACTTTTCTCTGTTGCCGAAAACACCACTGTCAGAAATCCGCCCTTCTTCCCCATTTCTGAAACACCAAACTCACACTACCTTTTTCATTTCCTCATCATTCTTCACTGACGAAACAACTCCGTCCATCAATTGTTTCGCCTTTCCCCTTCCGATGTTGCAACACCATTGCTCAGCACTGTTGGCTTTTCCCCAATGCTGAAACACTATTGTTCAACACTTTTTCTTCCCACTCCCAGAACACTACAGTCCACCATTACCTCACCCCGCATCATTGCTGAAACAACTCCGTCCAACAATTGTTTCGCCTGTTCTTTTTCCGTTGCTGAAACACCATTGTCAACAACCCTTCATCATTATTTTCACGATGATGAAACACCACTGTTCAACACGTTTGACTTTTCTTCACTCATGATGCTGAAACACCACTGTTCAGCATGTTCGACTTCTTCCCGATGCTGAAACACCACTGTTCAGCACTTTCGACATTCTTCGATGCTGAAACACCACCATTCAACACTTTTTGACTTTCTTTTGATATTGAAACACCAGTCATCAGCAGTTCTTCATCTACAATCTTGTTTCGTTCTTCTGTGTTGCTGAAACACCGGTCTTTCACCATCGTCCGTCAACAAGCTTTTACGACCTCAGATTATAGTTTGACCCTCTAAATAGCAGACCCTCGACACAATCAAAAGTCGCCGCCACAACAACATCACCACGAACAAGCATGATATCTGGTTGGCTGAACGAATCAAATGGTAAGGTGAGGTATGTAAATATTGTGTTATTCATATTAGACTGGAGTTAATGAGAAAGATTTTAAGTCATTAAGACCATTTAAGTGCCATTATTACTAATCGCACTTAACGGGAGGGGAAGTACATGTCAAATCCGCGATAACGGGAGGGGAAGTTCTTTTGATTTATCCAGAGGGGACTAAATCGAAAGGGGATAGGGCTTAAATTCCTTTGGGCTGAGAGAACCAACTTTATGGGTTTATGATCCGAAGTGCTACTAGTAAGAATACTCATCTTCGCATCAAGGCCAAGAAGGAGGTAGGAACTTTGAATGAGAAACCTATCTAATCTAGCAGCAATATGCCCAAGGCGTACCCATTTATTTGACCAGGTATACTTACCTCAGCAAGGCTTGATGTCGAGTAGATCCTAGTCATGAATGAGATCCTCCACCCACTCTCGAGCCGGATCTCTCACAATACATCCCCCTTGATTTTCGCCATGGCTAAGGGAAATGTTAAGATCCTCTGCAGTTAGAATGTTTTCCAGCTCCTCCCCATCTGACATGTCTCTCAGAGAGTCCCAACAATATTTCTTTTCCCTTGCATTTACCGGAACGTATACATTGAAGAGACTGAAAACCTCCTTCGATTCTTGATGTTGAAACTTTGTGAACAACCAATGAACATTTTGCTTTTCAGCTATCATATTGAGTTTGGAAGCATTCCAAAGAGTGCCCAGACCTCCCGAGGCCCCTCTGGCTGAGACAACCTTTGTCCCGTCTTTATTCCAAAATTTTTTGTTGCTTTGAAGGAAGTCATTTTCCTCCAATTTTATCTCCTAGACTAGCATTATGCCTGGGTTTTATTTAATGATTAGGCTCCTCATGGATTATTATTTCATCTTACTCCCCAAACCTCTACAGTTCCAGGATATCACCTTCATTATTTATTTTTATGAGAGTTAGGGCCTCCCTTGGAGCCCTGTCCCTGGTTTCTTGCCATCTTTGGGGTTTTAGCCAACAACTTTTCCAAAGTAGGATGGATTCCTTGCACTTTTTCTTTGTATGTTTCTTTCTCTCTCTTCTCCCTGGTTGACATCCTTCCCCTTTCCGACCTTATGACTGTGGATTGAGAGTCTCCTATCTCTATTTTTCTCCTTGGATTCTTCCGAGCCTTGGCTTTCCACATCACTCAATGTGTGCTTATCTTTGGATCTTTATGTTTCTCTTTCCCTCTGCCTTGAATTCTTTGTCGCTGCAACCTCAGTAGACTCTTTGTCTTCAGTCCTTGAAATCTTTGTCTTCTCCCTCTGAGGCGGATCCACTTCAGGGATTTCTTGTGAAACTGAGCCAAGGGCCCCAAACATGTTTCCTAAATCTTTTTGAGGGAGGTTTTTCTGGGACACGCTGTTACCTTTGGACTGGTTTCCTTTTCCCTTTTCATGTCCTGCCGGATTATAGGCCTTTGGGTTAGCTTTGGACCTCTCAGCTTGCTTCCATCCTTCCTCTTTCTCCTTATCCTCCTCACTCTTTTTTGGGCAATTTTTGCTGAAGTGGCCATATTCGTGACACCCTCGACACTTAAATGGAAGTTGTTCATAGTCCAGTTTATAAATATGAGACCATCTTCCGACATTAATTTTGATAGATTCTGGTAGCCCTACTTCAAGATCCACCTCCACACAGATCCGATCACAATCATATTGATCTTTGTTGTTTGCCCTGTCAATGAATTTGCCCAACGCATCCCCTATGTGTTTCAAAAAGACCCAATTCCAACAATGTATTGGGATATTAGGCAATCTAACCCACACTGGAACTGTTGAAGGAACGTCCTCTACTGGGTCAAAGTCTGGAGTCCACTTATTCAGATACAACCCTTGAGGCCCCATAAAATATGGGCCATTCCTGAAGATCAACTCCTTATCCTCTTTGGAGGTGAATTCAAATAAGAAATAACCTCTGCCTAGGAAATAAGAGGTGACATTTTGGTTAATCAATGGCTTCCAGTTTTTTATCACCCAGGATTTCGTGGCTTTGGGAGACGGCCACAGGCCAATGAACTTCCCCACAAGCGCTCACTCAGACATGGTCAAGGCAACCTGAATAGGACCATCCGGAGGGAGAGACACCGCCGACATTTCTTCCAATCTTTTGACAAACTTCGAGACTTCAACCTTCTTCTTCTTGGGCAGAGAGGCAATCAACGAGATGAAGGCAACTATGTTTGGCGATGGCGGAGGATGGGGGGGGGGAGGAGAGGAGTCCCGAGGCGAGCCCTTCTCCTCCATGGCTGCGACAACCCTATAAGCAACAAGCTACAACGTGCGGGTTCAAATCGAAACGTCCAAACATTGACTAATGTTACTCTAGAAGTACACTGTGCAAAATCTATTTTAAACACATTCTGCATTGTATCTCTTGAAGTAACGTGCTCAACCTGAACTTGATTCACGCCACACAATTTGTGACAGTGGAAGCAACAGTTTGTTTTCATGACAAACTTAAGCAATGGAAATAACTAAAAACCTAGCGCACCAATTGTGCGCACTAGCATTCAGATCACACAATGCAATTTCATGCACAACCATCTAGGTGTCACATGTTAACTCGTATTTCACTGTGCGCAAAATCTAATTCTCTGTCCGCACACACAAATTCCAGTCTCTTAGTGTACATTGTCTACCTTCTTTCGCACTTGGCCACTCAATCCTCTTCTTGTCAGCTCATAACCAAAATTACATTGATAACTTAACAAGAAAGAATAACCACATTGGTCATATCTATGCACAACTACAAATACATTCTATAAGCACTATACTTACATGAGCATGCAACAATTAACAAAATAACAACAAATGCTTATATACAACACATACAAGAATTTAACCTATGTCAAACATACACAAAAAAAATACTCACAGTAACTAAAATAAGTACATAAGGAACACTTATCTTAAACGAAGGTCACCAACTGCGGCCTTGACTCAAATGTTCCTCCCAACCATAGATGTTGTTGCTTATAATATTTCAATAACAGGTCACTACCGAGCTGGGGAACAACTCCATCGAGGAGAAAAGGGTTCATCACAATAAGGTGTGTTCTGAAACTCAACAGAATTGCCCAATCCTAAGTGCCCACTACTGCAACTAGCCTACAGTGCCTCATTCCCCATGCACCAGTCACACCCAAGGAAGTGTGCCTCTTCTCTGCTCAACATTCCTTAATTTCCCCAGTTTCCTTTCCAGGGTTACCAACAATAGGCCATTTAGGAAGTCTCTGAGCCTTGCGACTAATGCCTAATACACTAGGGAACCACTCCCAACAATACTCTCACCTAGAGAGTATGTTCTTGGGTCTAATGACCTCTTCAAAACAATGAGTCTCTCACCCAGAGAGACTACTCACGGTCTGTCAACTCAACTTTTCAACTGTAGAATTATGGTTACACCCCCACAACTCCCTGCAACCTTCTCTGGGTAGATAAAGTAATAATCATATTTTACATACATTCCAACCCCCTTTTGCACACGAGATCCTGCAACATGAATTCCTTTCCCCAATCCCATATCATCTCCCATGCAATAATCATAATGCCCAAAATACACTAATACCAAAAATATATATTGCATGCCTTCCACTTAACGCTTGTCACCTTCAAAAGTAGCTTTGAGCCACTTGGTGACCCATTCCCTACCCACGAGAACTTAGGACAAAATAATATATATCTGACATTATACTTTTCCTGGAAATATTATAAAATATTCCCCAAGACTTATGACTCACCATCTTTTCCCTTTTCTAGTGGAGTAGGCCCCCCATCTCTTTTTGTTTGAGTTAGTCAAGGCACAATGATGCAATATTATATTAATATTCATGATTATAATTACACGGATAGGTGCATTGGCCTATCTACATCTAGGCTCATCTGTCTCATAATTAAACATGCTCTTCGACCTCCATACATATCGATTCATCCCCGCATTGATCTTGGTGGATATCGGTGGCCACCTACCTATTCCAACTGGCTCATCTTGGAAGTTTTTCAGTTTAGCTGTTTTTTCCTAGTTTTTGGGTCCTGAACTTTCTGGGCCATTTTGAGGCCCTAAATAACGTTTTTAGGGCTCACCACAATCAAACTATAGACAGAGTTAGAGTTTGAAATCATAATGTTTATCCCTCGGATAGACTTTTCCAATGGGTTATAGTGCGCCTAAAACAGAGATTGTTTGCAAAAGTTACAACCCTGGGAAGTTGATGTACCAACTTACCCCAACGAGGCACACATGAATTTTGGTGCTTCATCTCCTAGGGTTAGGTTATTGGATGTCTAGGGTTTTGGCATTCATGTTTATTGTAAAAAGGCTTTCAGAGCCTCATTGTACTCAGCTTCTTGTGAATGAGCGTAGCCGTCACATCTCTTCTCAGAGATAAGCCACCACCATTCTAGCATGCTTGTTTTCAGTCTGCATTTTACAATTTCAACATATTTATTTATTGAATAGAAGTTAGTTTTACTATATCTATATTATTGTTCATTGTGTCTCTGTGCTAATAATAATAATAATCCGTGTTCATTTCATTCTGTCCATAAAATCCGGATCAATGGTATCAAAGTGGTATGCTCCTTGTCATTTTCAGTGCATGTCCCCGACGAGGTCAAGTTACAAAGAGTTAGGTCTCGAGCCTGTTTATCTTGAGGAAAAGAGCTATTACATGCCCAAGTTACCTTCCATGGTGGGAGAAAATAAACACGATGAGACATGAGATCCTTTCACACTGTTGCTCAAGGAATCCATTGCACAACAGAGGAATGAGATGATGGATAATTTTGTGCAAATCCTTCAACAACTACCAACATGCAACACATCTTCCTCGAGTGGAGGCATCGCCCCCTTCAAGATACAGATCAACTTTGATATTCCTATATTTGAATGCTAGATAGACGCAGATGTTGTAGAGAAATGGTTGAATCTGCTAGAAGGGTATTTTTCTGTCCATAACTTTTCGAATAGAGAAAATATTACTTTTGCGCTCCTCAAAGTTGTCCCTCATGTCAAATATTGGTGGGAGACTTTCTGTGAGCAAAAGGCAATAGAGGAACCCCCATGTTGGAAGTTATGACAACCTGTATAGAAAATGGACCACACTGCAACATGAAAGGGACCAAGCAGTGCCAGAGTTCACAAATATCTTCCATTCCTTGCGCACCAAGATGGGTATCAAAGATTCTAAGCGACATCTAGTGCTCAAGTACCGCGGTGGTTTGCATAGATACATCCAGGAAGAAATGGAGATTCTAGACATCTCGTCCTTGGGTGCGACTTATCGATATGCCATCAAAATCGAGCAGAAGCTTAAACAAAAGACGCGATAGTTTGGGTCTGGGAACCCCTCACAGCAGAAGTAGGGCAAGGGCAACCCAATTTGTAGAACAAAGGGCAAAGAAAATATGGACAACCAGTCTAAGCCGCAAACAAATAAGGATAATGGAAAGACAAATAAATATACCGAGAAGTGGTGGGACTTCCATAAGATCCCTTGGCATAACACTACTAATTGCCGCTCAAAGTAGTCATTGGTGGATGAGGTGAAGCCTCTGAATTAGATGTAGGTTCCGATTATGAGTCAAAACCAAAAAAGGAGAGACAAATCATTGACGCAGAACCCAGTGCCATCGTTTCTACCACCAATATCTAGCTCGGTGAACCTAATGACGTAGAGGAAGGTGAACGCCTCTTTCATTCACAAATGTCGGTGAAAGGAATTGCGCTGCAGTTCATCGTTGATAGCGGTAGCCAGAAGAACCTCATCTCAGTGGAGGTTATCAAGCGATTGGACCTGTCGATAATGCCGCACCTGCATCCCTACACCATTGGATGGATCTTTCAAGGAAGTGATCTTCACGTCAGCCAACAGTGTCGGTTGTCCTACAACATCAAGCCCTTCAAAGATGAAGTATGTTTCTCCCCTTGAAGTTTGTGATGTTCTTTTGGGCCAACCTTATTTATGGAAACATCATGTTGTATCTGAGTCTAAGCCTCGAAGTGTTATTATTACTTTGGAGAGTAAATTGTACATGATACTCGAGGTAATCCCACCTAGTGCCATTTCCTTCATCTCTACTAAACAATGCAGGAAGGTGATCTCTCAGAGTGAGCGAAAAATTACAGCCACGTCCATGGCCTCCGCGACCGACCTCTCCATGTAGCAGAAACAAGTGGATAAGGTCGTGGAAGAATACAAAGACATCTTCTCCTCACTTATCGGGGTACCTCTGCACTGTCATGTCAAGCATTCCATCGATCTGACCCTCGAAGCACCGATACCTAATGGGCCAGTCTATCGCCGCTCTCTGTTAGAAAATGAGGAGATCAAGCGTCAGATATAAGAACTGCTCCAAAAGGGGCACATTCGACCCAACTCATTACCTTGTGGAAGCCCAAGCATGCTTATGTAGAAGAAAGACGGGACCTGGTGATTTTGCATTGATTACTGAGACTTAAATAAAATCAAAGTCAAGAACCGGTACCTGATTCCCGCAATCGACGATCTCCTTGATCATCTCAAGGGGGCCAAATACTTCAGTAAGATTGATCTGAAGTTTGGCTACCATCAGGTCCCAATAGAGTAGACATATGTATGAAAGATTGGCTTCAATTCAAAAGAAGGTCTTTTTGAATGATTGGTCATGCCCTTTGGTTTGACAAATTCCCCAACAACTTTCACGAGGATGTTGGATGATATATTGCGTCCTTTCACCAATTATTTAATAGTGGTGTATCTGGATGACATCCTCATCTAAAACAAGACTTGGGTGGAACACTTGCAGCATATTCAACGGGTTTTTCACACTCTGCAGTAGCACAAGCTATATGCCAACTTGGAAAAATTCTCATTCAACATGGACATGGTCTAGTACCTAGGCTACATTTTTGATAATCATGGTGTGCATGTGGGTTTAGCCAATATCCAGGTCATTCGTGAATGGCCAGCCCCAACCACACTCACTGAGCTTCAGAGCTTCTTAGGCTTTGCCAATTTATATTGTAGGTTCATGTTGGGATTCTCCCATATTGCATGGGCCCTCAATCAAGTAACCAGGGGTGGTGGAAAGGAAAAGTTTGTGTGGGGCCTATCCCAACAAAAAGCATTCGATGATTTGAAGCAACACTTGTGCTCATCAACAGTGATTTCATTAACCGACTTGCAACAACCCTTTGAGATCGAGACAAATGCTTCAGACTATGTTGTGGGCACAGTTCTCACCCAACACGATCACCCTGTGGCTTATCATATTGAGACACTATCAGATGTCATCCATAAGTACCCTACTTACGACAAAGAAATGTACTCTTTTGTGCAATCCTACCACCAATGGAGGAATTAATTTCTCAGGAAGGAGACAATCATCCACAATGATCATAATTCGTTGCAATTCATGCAGACACAAGGAATATTACATAATGAGTGCCATTAGAAGTGGTCCACATGCTTGCAACAGTTCCACCTCAACATCAAGTATAAGACATGAAGTTCCAACTGTGTCGTTGATTTCCTCAGTCAACCTCCAGTCGTGACACTCACCACTGTGCTAGACTCCTACAGCCACAAGACCTCTAAATGGCCCCAAATCTATCAGAAAGATCCTGACTTCGCCACCACCGAATGTATGTTGGGCACAAACACAATTGTCACTAATTTTCATCTTAAGGACGGGTTGTTGTGTCATTTGGGCCATCTCTGCATTCCATCAAGCGAGCGAGTGAAGCTGATTTGGGAAGCCCACTATAGTCGGGTGGCACGACACTTCGGCGTAGAAAAGACAGTGGCAGTGCTGCAACAACATTTCTACTGGTCGAAACTTTGACAGGATGTCAACAAGTATATCAAGTTGTGCACTACCTGTATTATTTCCAAATCGACCACTAAGAAACAAGACATGTACACCCCTTTGCCTACTCCTAACAAGCCCTAGGAATCCATCTCAATGGACTACATGTTTTTTTGGTTGTTGATTGCCTTTCCAAGATGTCAATTATGGCCGCTTGCAAGAAGAGCATCACAACGGAGGCCACTGCCAAGATCTTCTGTGAACGAGTGTGGGTACATTTTGAGATACCACAAACCATTATCTCAAATTGGGACATCATGTTACTCAACACATTCTGGTCGAGCCTATGGTCACTACTGGACACAAAGCTCACAAAATCCACTACCTTCTACCCCCAGACAGATGGCCAAACCGAGGTCGTCAACCGAATGATCGTGCATATATTGTGCATGTACAATTACAAGAACCCCTGCACATGGGATGAGAGTCTTCCCTATTTTCAACACAACTACAATAGAGCCATACATAGCTCAACCAACCATAGACCCTTTCAGGTGGGGTTGGGATTTCAACCATTGGGTCCCTTGGATGTTGCACTACCCCTTGCGGCCACCCAGGAAGACTCAACCCATGCTCCAAATGAAGCTGAAAAAGCCACCTGATTCATTGAGAGGATCCGAAAAATCCGCTAACAAGTTCAGGATATTTTACATAAGTCCAATGCCAAGTACAAGTAGCACCATGATCAACACCGGGTGCCACACAAGTTTCAAGTGGGAGACAAAGTTTGGTTGCACTTGCAAAAAGAATGCCTTACAGGGACCCATCAGAAGCTTCTTCCACTCCAATATGGACCTTACACCATCACCAAGGTTATGAGTGACAATGATTTTGAGCTCAACATTCCCCCCTTCCTTTGATTTCACCCAATGTTCAATGTGGATCTCCTTCATCCATATTTTCCACCATTATTGGACACCTTAGAGATAACAAAACAATTGATACCAATAGAGCTCAACCCTGACTACATGGAACATGCATCCACTGATTAGATTGTGGACACACAGGTCAAGGGCAATTTCCAATAGAGGATCCAACTTTATTGGGTTATCAAAGCAGGGCAACTCCTTCACCAAGGCAAGTGGCTCACCCGAGGCCAAATTCAACAGAAATTTCATCATATGATGGGGGAACTCAATACAATGGAGACCATTGTTTTTTAGCAGAGAGTATTGATCCAGGTGGGTATTGGTGGCCACCCACCTATTCCAACTGGCTCACCTTGGTAGTTTTTTAGTTGGGCATTTTTTTCCTAGTTTTCGGGTCCTGAACTTCCGGGGTCATTTTGAGGCCCTAAACAACGTTTTTAGGACTTGCCACATTCAAACAATAAACAAAGTCAACATTTGATAACATAATGTGTATTCCTCGGATAGACCTTTCCAACGGGCTATCGTGTGCCTAAAACGAAGATTGTATACAAAAGTTACGACCCCGGGAAGTTGATGTACCAACCTACCCCAATAGGGCCCAAATGACTTTTGGCGCTTCATCTCCTTGGGTTAGGTTTTTGGATGTCTATGGTTTGGGCATTCATGTTTATTGTAAAAAGGAGTTCAGAGCCTCATTGTACTCAACTTCTTGAGAATGAGCACAATGGTCACATCTCTTCTTAGAGATAAGCCACCACCATTCTAGCAAGCTTGTTTTCAGTTTGTGTTTTACAGTTTCAACATATTTCTTTATTGAATATAAGCCAGTCTTACCGTATATCTGCTATTTTTCATTGTGTCTCTATGTTAATAATAATAATAATCCGTGTTCATTTCCTTCTTCTCATAAAATCCAGACCATGCGCACTAACCCAAGTGCGCGCAACATAGTGCAATATACGCACTTACCCAGGTGTGCGCAACACATAAAAGGTGTGCACCCTGTCTTTATAACAATTCTTTGCGCACTTACTCATATGCACACAACACCATAACGAGGTGTCAATGGCTCACCAACCTATATATATACATTACGTTTACACTTGGTACCAATTCGGCTCCCCAGTCTATATGTACAATTACAAAGGGTTCCGGATCAGGGACACTACAATCCCCTGCCCCTTATTTATGCACTATCCTCAGTGCATCATATGCACATGTACATACAAAATATTCAAACATCATAAAAAATATGAGGACACTCTACTTGCATAGCATCCTCGCGTTCCTAGGTTGCATCCTCAGGACCGTACTAGGTCCATTGGACCTTTACCATCTCCATGACTCAATTCCAGAGTTGCTTGGTTTTCTAATCCAATATGCAAACTGGTCGCACTTGAAATCCACCTTTTGGCTCCACCTGAATCATATTCCAATCAATGACATGATTAGCATCAAATACATACTTCTTAAGCAATGACACGTGGAATACATCATGAATACATAAGGACATAGACAATGCAAGCATATAAGTGACAAGACCAATCCTTTCAAGTATTTTAAATGGCCTACAATAATTCTCTTCTAAGTTAGAACACTTTCCAACTTCAGGGAACTGCGCCTGGCCTTCACTTTCAGAAACATGTGATCACCCACTCCAAATTCTCTGTGGGTTCCGCCTTTATCTATGTATCTTTTTTGCATGTCTTGGGCGACCTTTAAATTCAACCTTATCTTTACCATCTGCTCCTCCATTTCCCAGAGCAAATCTGGCCCAACTACTACACAGTCTGCTGGGTTGTCCTAAGTCATTTGTGTGTTTCACTTTCTACCATAAAGTGCCTCAAATGGGCTCATATTTAAAGATGCCTGATACTGATAGTTGTAAGCAAACTCTACCAAATGAAACTAGTCTTCGCATTTCAATGGCTTATCCATCACATACATCCTCAAGATGTCCCCAATCACCCAATTTACCCTCTTGGTCTGACCATCTGTCTCAGGGTGATATGTTGTGTTGAAATTCAGACTTGTTCCAAATCCCTTGAATAACCCTTTCCAAAAGTTTGAGTTGAACTTGGAATCTCTATCAGACACAATTGTCTTAGGAACACCATGCAACTTAACAACTTTGAGCAGGTAAATATCAACGATGTCGATTGCCTTGTGTGCTGACTTCACTGGAATAAAATGGGCATTTTAAATAAGCTTGTCCACTATCACCATAATAGAATCATGTTGATCTGGGATCTTTTCGTTAGGTGACTTATTAAAGAACTGTATTAAATGAGCATAAAAAAAAGTACACCATAAAGAAGGAAAAACTCAAAAGGAAAGAGACATAATCACGCAATATGAACATAAAGAACTTGATAATGGAGTTCGTCCCTGGTGGGCTACGTCTTCGGGTCCTGCTCTCGAATGGGTAGGTATTTTTATTAACTCCATAAAAGAATTGGGAAAAATACATAAGTATACCTTATTCTGGAATTAAGCTACATAATCTTTGCTCAGATAAAAAAACTAACACCACCACTGTGTTCGTGTCGTCGTTTTACCTAAAAATGACTGTCTCCAAGCCTCGATCCGAGTCGAACAATTTTTGACTCAAGAGGCACCCTTGCCTCGGTTTGCATGCCACTGCTCCTACAATAAATGACTGGATAGATATCGAAATCCATGCCAATTCTAAAAAACTATGCAAAAATACATACAGATCCGTACTGTACGGACGCGCTTGGTCTGCCTCTCGTGCTTTGTGTTCCGAATGCACTGCCCGAAACCCCTTCTTATACAAAAACCTAGGTAGGCATTAAAGGATCCGTTGGAACGCTGGTAGTGGATGCTATATTAAGGCTTTAGTTTGGTGGAGGTACCGGGGTTGAATCCCATGGGCCTCCCCATTTAGCACATGGTTACAACTGAATTTTTGGTGCGCCCAGGTAAATTTGGCGGAAGACTGCTAGAATGGCAGAATGACGATTAATTTGGTGGACAATTATCTATTTTTGGCGAACATTTCTGGCGTATAGTTAGTGGTTACTAAGTATGGATGATATGCTATATATAGCGGAACTGCTGCCATACTTGGCGGAGTTCCGTTTTAATATATATATTTTTAATTATTTTGGTCACAAAGCCTCCTTGTGCATTTCAGGGGTGCCACCTGGCACCTCCCTATTGGGCCACATGGCATCTACTGATTTTCCCACCTGTATATGTTGATGTCACCTCAGGACACGTGGTGCCTCCTGGGTGGTGGCACTTGGCATCACCTAGGGGTGCCACGTGGCACCTTTTTACTCGTCCACATGTCGCCCTAAAAAGTCCAAATCCGAGTGACACATGGCAACCTCTCGTGTTGCCATGTGGCATGTTGATGTCATGATGACACATGTCACCCTCTGCACTTTCCATGTAGGTTGTATGGACGCTTATTCCATCCGTACCGATGTTGACGTCAGCAGTACGGATGCTGACTCATCCCTGCTGATTGGGCTAGGTTGACCAAAACTTTGACCGCTTATATCTTTTGATCCGTAACTCCGTTTGACGAGTCGTTTGAGCCGTTAGAAACATTGAGATGCGCTCTTTGCGATCATGCCCTTTTAACTAAGTTTTGGGAAATTTGAATTTTTTCCCTTTTACTGTCTGCTGAAGCCATTTTAAGCATCCTGAGTTGCTTCCATGCATTCTCAGTGGTTCTTAACCTTCTCTGGATCCTTTTTGGATCACATGTTGCTTAGTAGTCCTAGGAAAATTAGTTATGAAGTCCATAGTCACAACTTCGCACTTCCATTTAGGAATGGGAAAACGCTGCAACATACCAACTAGATGTCCGTGCTCAGCCTTGACCTTCTGACATTCCAGACATCTCTCAATGAAATTCACAACTTCCATTTTCATACCTTGCCAAAAGTATTGTTTCTTGATCGTGACAATGGTCTTCTGGTAACTTGGATGTCCAAAATAAGAAACCTTATGCATCGTTGAAAAAATCAGGTTCTTCAATTCGACACATAGACTCTACATCTATACATGAGGATCCCATTCTCTCTTAACTCATAACCTTCAAACTTTGGTTGTGACATACCTTGTTGTAAGGCCACACTTATATCCATATAATGCAAATCTGATTTGGAAACTTCCAAAATTCTATCATACAAATCTGTCTGGTACATGCTAATGGTTGTAGCATACACTTCATGCATTCTCCTATTGAGTGCGTCAACCACCTTGTTTTCTTTTCCTATGATATGATTTATGTTAAAGTGATACTCATTGAGGAAATATAACCACCTGTTTTGTCTGAAATTTAAACTTGGTTTTCTAAACAAATAATTCAGACCACAATGGTCTGTTCTCAACTCAAATCTCTTACCCATGAGATAATGTCGCTACATCTTCAAAGCATGCACTATCGATTCTAATTCCAAGTCATGCGTAGCATAGAGTCTTTCATGCTCTTTCAACTTCATTGAATAGTGGCACGCCACATTCCCATTATGACCCAGGACTCCACCAAGTCCTTCCTTTCATGCATTTGTGCACACAACAAAGTATGCATCTGGATCAACAATCCTAAAAAACGACGCACTTTTTAACAAGTTCTTCAAGTGTTGAAAACTCCTTGTGCAATCCAAAGTCCATTCAAATCACGCACCTTTCTTCTGCAGGGATGTGATTGGATGAAAAATATGTGATAATCCTTCAATAAACCTTCTGTAGTACCCTGCTAGTCCCATAAAGGATCTCACTTCCACGACATTTCTTGGAGTCAACCATTCCTCAATGGCTTTTATTTTCGCTAGGTCTATGACTATTCCTTCCTCTAAAATGATATGACCTAAGTAATGAATCAGTCGCTGATAAAATTAACACTTGCTCATCTTTGTAAAAATTTGATTCTCCCTCAACACCTACAACACCATCCTCGAGTGTTGCTTGTGCTCTTCCTCAAACTTTCAATAAATAAGGATGTCATCCAAAAACATGATGTCAAACTTATCCAAATAATTCCCGAAAACTCCATTCATTAAACACATGAAGATAGTTGGTGCATTCAACAACCCAAATGGCACCACTGTAAACTCGTAATGACCATACCTTATTCTGAAGGCATTCTTACTAATGTCTTCCTCTTTTATTCTCACCCGGTGATAACTAGATCTGAGATCTATTTTGGAAAATATATGCATGCCTCTCAGCGGATCAAACAAGTCATCTATTCTTGGCAAAGGATACTTGTTCTTCACTGTTACCTTGTTCAACTGCTTGAAGTCGATACAAATTCTTAGCGTACCATCCTTCTTCATCACGAACAAAACTGGTGCACCCCAAGGCGACACTTGAGCGTATATACCCCTTCTTCAAAAGATCTTCAAGTTGCATATGCAACTCCTTCAATTCTGGCATACTCATCCTGTAAGGAGAATTGGATACAGGTGTTTCTCCCGACATCAGATTAATAAAGAAGTCAATATCCATTTTCAGAGGTAATCCCAATATCTCTTTAAAGACATCCTCAAACTCTTTCAGTACTGCATAACCTTCCACACTCGACACTTTATCCCTGGGTGCCTCTTCCATGTGCGTTGTGAGTACTTGACATCCTTTCCTATAGATTTTCTTCAACTGCAAAGTTGAAATTTCTCTGATAGTAACAACTCTTGGAATTCCTTGAACTGACCTCAAGTTCCCTTGCTCATCCAGGAAATTAAATGCCTTATTATAACAATCCATGACAACATGATGCTTGTCCAACCAATCCATACAATTGAGGCAATCATACGAGCCCAAAGGTATGATATTCAAATCAACCTTTATGTGCAGTCCATTCATATCCAATGAACATGCCTTAACCATATCCTTGATTTTCCTTTTTTTTCCTAAAGATTACTACACCGATCAAGTTTTCCCAAGCTTGCTTCTCGACAGATGGAATCTTTCCACCATTTTAGGATCTAGATAACTATGAATAGCTTCTGAGTCAATTAAAATAACAATAGGTTGGTCATTAATCTTACCTTCCACCTCAATCATGTGCGACTGAAACTTAGCCTGCTTGTTATCCAACACGACATAAATCCTTGGCACATTTTTTCCCATGTCCTCAACTGTTGCAACTTGTCATACACTATGTGCAGTCCTCACTTTGTCACCTCTTTGAGGGAAATATCTGCGCATATTATTTCCGCCACAACCCCAACATTGCATAGGTTGTTGCCATGACTTTTGTCCCACTATTTCTGACATTCTAGGCTCCTGGAGAGTCCTTTGTCCTTGCGCAGTATTTCTGAAAAATGGTGGCTTAAATCCCTTCTTCCTTTGTTCCACCTTAATTTTCATCTTATCTTCCCTAGCCTTTTGGAAAGTCGACCTTCCCCTTTATTGCTCATAAATACACTTAGTGTGCCTTATGGTTTCTTCCAATGTCTTAAGGTCATCATATTGTATGTTGTCACTGATAAATGAGGGTAACCCACTAAAATATCTCTTAATCTTCACTCGTTCATCCTTGATAAAAGACACATAATTAAATAGTTCTAAAAACCTTCTTTCGTACTCGTCAATTGTCATACGCCTAAGCTTGAGTTCGAAGAACTCCTTCATTTTCCTAACATAGTACAACTTGGTTAAGTATTTGGACATACCACTTGAACTCTCTCAAAGTCACTTTCTTCTCATCAATGTGCTGCACTTGCACATATTGATCCCACCACATTGATACCTTTCCCTTTAACTAATAGATAACACTTCTCCCTTCTGCTTGCGCAGAATAGTTATACAATCAGAAGTATTTCCTCATACCTAACAACCAGGTCTCCTCATTTTTGTCCTTCTTGTGCTCACCATCAAAGGTAGGATGCTTGATCTTATTCATTTCTCCATGTAGCTTGTCCACCCCAATCATTCTCTTATGATTTCTGACAGGAGATGGACTCTAACTACTGCACACTTTCCTAAAAGAATGCTTACCAACACTTATTTTCTCATCATGAGACCTACGACTTATGGATCTACTTGTCTATGTCTCCTTATCCATCTTATTTTCTATTATGTCCAGGCTCTACATCAATTTGACATTGAAGTCATCTTGTTGCACCTTGGTTCTCATAAGCCTTTCATTATCAACTTTA
This sequence comes from Picea mariana, assembly GCA_032191745.1. NCBI lineage: Eukaryota > Viridiplantae > Streptophyta > Pinopsida > Pinales > Pinaceae > Picea > Picea mariana. The sequence continues at coordinate 93,090 of JASDQU010370869.1, forward strand.
TAACTCCAGACATCTTTCTGCAATACTATTACAGTTTCTACCAAGCTCACGCACTCCCCCTTGGATTATGTACCATCAACACCCAAATTGACATACATATCCCCAAATTCATCAGTAAGACTATAAGTTCTTTGCACATCTTCCATAATTTCAACCTTCTGCACTGACTTTGTTCCGTTCTATTCGCTGAAAATTCTGTAAAATATATAGACAACAAGATTTGTTAGTTTATTTCATGCAACAACTACATGAAAACTTTGCACCATTTTGTGAGAATCCTTTCCTTGGATTTATTGGATGATTTTAACATTCCAAATTCTAGTGTGCACACCCACGTATCACTATCTTTGCGTGCATCACAACTCTATACCGCACCCCATTGGTTTTCCGTGCAAACGAAACTCTGCACTATGCTGTGCCAATTCTTAGTGCATACATCTATTCATGCTAGTCTATGGCCCATGTAAGTCCAGTGTTGAACCAATAGGTCGGATACCAATTTGTAACATCCATATCCATAGAGGTTGGGCCATGCTACTCCATAAAACACTCTAACAAGTTTTGATACCACTTTGTAACTTACCTAGTCACCCACTAAGTCCCATTACCACCTTACACATGGTCAACTTCAGGAGAACGAAGTCAAGCAAACTATAACATTCCCAACATACCATTGACCAATGTTACTCTAGAAGTACACTGCACAAAATATACTTTAAACACATTCCATGTAGTATCTCTTGAAGTAACGCGCTCAACCCGAACTTGAGTCGCGCCACGTAACTCGTAAGAGCAGAAGCAACATTCTCTTTTCATTACAAACTTAAGCATAAAAAATAATTCAAAACCTCGCTCACAAATTGTGCGGACTAACATTCAGATCACACACTGCAACCACACACACAACCAACTAGTCGTCATGCGTCAACTCAGATTTCACTGTGCACAAAATCTAATTCTTTGTTTGCACACACAAATTCCAGTCTCTTAGTGTACACATGCTACCTTCCTTCACACTTGGCCACTCAATCCTCTTCTTGTAGGCTCATAACCAAAATTACATGGATAACTTAACAAGCAAGACTAACCACATTGGTCATATCTATGCACAACTACGAATACAGGCTATAAGCACTATACTTACATGAGCATGCGTCAATTAACAAAATAATATCACATGCTTATATATAACACATATAAGAATTTAACCTATGTCAAACATAGACAAAAAAATTTCACGTGGTAAGTAAGATAAGTACATAAGGAACAATTATCTTAAACGAAGGTCACCAACTGTGACCTTGACTAAGACGTTCCTCCCATCCATAGATTTTGTTGCTCATAAGCTTTCAACAACATGTCACCCTCGAGCTGGGGCACAACTCCACCAGGGGAAAAAGGGTTCCTAACAACAAGGTATGTTCTGAAACTCAACAGAATTTCCCAGTCCTAAGTACCCACTGTTGTAACTAGCCCACAATTCTTCATTCCCCACACACCTATCACACCCAAGGAAGTGTTCCCCTTCTATGCTCAATAGTCCTTTGGCTGCCTGATCCAGGGGATAAAAAAATGCTCAAAAATCAAAGTGTTTGAAATTACTCGAAAAATGGTTTCATTGCGTATCTCTCGTCCTCATGATCCCAACGCAACTTGAACGGGCTCAAACAAAGTCTGTATGGCAAAGATACAATGTTCTGTTCGTTTTCCCAAACAAACAAATTTTGCTAACTGTATAGTTCGTACAATCTGTACAGGCTGACAGTCCATACAACAATACAACTAAGGAGGAAAGAAAACATTGTAGGGTGATTGGATTGCTGACTGGGCATGTGATTTGATTCGACAGGTGATGTGGACCAACAAATGGTTGACACGTGTCAAGTGGCAGTTGTGTTTGTGGGCTTATTGCAGGGTGCCCTGTGGCACCCCCTTGTTGTGTAAAATATTGGTTTGGGCTCTGCGGGGGTCGAATCCGTGACCTCCGACAGGGGCAAGGGTTTCGCGTAGGTCAGGCCACCATCCCTCCTACCATTGTTTCTTAACCTTATACATTAAAACTTATATTAAAACTTGAGTTAAGGTTTCGTCTGCAGGAAAAGGGTTAGGGCTAAGCCCCAACCCTGGTCACACATCCACCAACACCTAACACATGACCGAGGGCATCGAGTTGTTGGGGGGATAGAAAGCAGGTGCAGGTGGTTAGCTCGACACCTGGCCACATGGCCCATGCGGCTGAGATCTCTGGGATTGAGGGCGCTAATTCGACTAATGACACAATAAATCTGCCCACAACCCAGATTGCGTGCGGGAGATAGGTTTGGTGAGGTAGAGGACGAGCTTTTGTATAGTGGGTGCGTTTTGGAGAGCAGAGAGAGTAACATTTGGGGAAAAACTTCTAGGAAGAGTATTTTCTTCATTTTTTTGGCCAAACCAGGTGCAGAAAGAGCCAAGACATGGGTTTTTGGACATTCTGAAGCCATTGGAGCCATCTATTTTGCATTTTGAGCATTGTAAATCATTGTTTTAACACTTTTGATCATATAATGAAAATGATCCATTGGAAGCTGGAGCAGGAGATGTAGCCCAAGAGAGGGGTGAACTCCTTTATCATTTTGCTGTGTTATGTGCTTATTTTGATGGTTGTTTATGGCTGTTTGTGTTGTTCATTTTAAGTAAAAACTCAATAATTTCATGTGCTTGCAACTTGATCCAATTTCCCAAGACACATACATTTTCCACTTGCAATTTTATATACACAAACCTTTTCATTTTCATATCAAGTTGGTATCAGATCAAAGGTTTTTGAAGGTTTGATTTGTTTGCAAGTGTTTTGTTTTCTGATGCTTACAAGGTTGAAGCTCACAAGAGGAGAATGACAACTTGTGGAGGCAAGTTCTCAACTTTCAAGAAGGAGAACAATTCAATCACCTCAAGTTTCAAGGAGACATTCACCAAGTATGGCTCATGAGGAGAGTCATGAAATTCCTACTTCATAAGAGGAAACTTTCAGAAAATCCTTTTATGATATGACAGAAATGGTGAAAGTTTTATTTGAAGAAAGGAATGCAAGGTTGCAAGGAGAAAGCTCAAATCCTCCAAAAGGTGATGAAGGTAATGGTGAAAAAACTCCAAAAGGAAATGGAGGAAATGGTGACACTCCACCTCCTTCACTTCCATCTTCCACTTCTTCTAGCATTTCACAACCATCTCCAAATTCTCCAAAAGAACATGGTAAAATTCCTCTACAACTCCTTTTCTTAAGCTTGATATTAAGTTTGAATTGCATATATACAATGGAGAGGTAAATGCTGAGAAATTGGATAATTGGATTCGTCAGATTGAAGTGTATTGTAGGATACAAAGAATCCAGGATGATGAAACTAAGATTCAACTTGCTTCTCTTAGATTGGAAGGTGCAACACTCATTTGGTGGGAAGCCAAAACTCAAGAGGACATGCAAAAACATGGTAAAGTTTTATCCTCTTGGAATGATTTTATTGTTGCAATTAAAAGACAATTTTATTCGTTAGCATACATGTAGAAAGCTATCATGGATTGGCAAAACTTTAGGCAAGCTAAAGGGAAAAATGTGCAAAGATACACTCAAGAATTTAGGAGAAGAGATTTGGTTTTGGGTATAGATTTATCTTCTCAAGAAACTTTACTCAAATACATTAGAGGATTGCATAGCTACTTGAGACACACAATTCTCATGTTTAACCCTACAAATCTAGATGAAGTTTGTGTACATGAAACTCATTTAGAAGCAAGAGGGAAGAATGCTCCTCAAGAGGGTAGAAAGAAGCCATTTTATAATGGAGATAAAGGAAAGAGGAAATTCAAAGGAAATAGAAAGAAGAATGCTTCAGTCAAGAAAGAGGGAGAAAAAATCTCATGTAAACATTGTTCAAAAGATGGCCACGATGAAGACCATTGTTGGAAACTTCATCTTGAAATGAGACCCAAAAAGTTAAACAACAAAGGGAAACCAAAGACTACTGCAACTACACAACATGATTTAGGATCTGATTCTGGAGATGAAACAAAAATCACATCCATGGGTTTTCAAGGTAAGGAATCTATTGCTAGTACTAGTTCTTCAAGTAGTAGCCTCACTGAAACTCAACATGAAAAATAAAGAATAGAGCTTTTCCACATAAGGGTTATTTCAAAGCATACTAAGATAAATACTCTATTTGATACTGCCCACAGGGGTGTAGACCGATTGGCATGTGCCGTGTAAATGGAAGGAATTGTGTAAAGGAGGTCTCAAGTTCGATTCTCACCCTGTTTTATCTGTGTTCCATGCTTGTGGGATGTGTGGCGCACCTGGGGGTATATGGGCAGCGGACGGGTATCGACCATGTGTCACGCGAGTACGAGAACCGCCAGTTGCCGATTCCCCAACATATAATAATAATAATAATAATAAAATAAAATAAAATAAAATAAAATACTCTATTTGATACTGGATCACAATCAAACCTCATTTCTGAAGACAGTGTCAAGAAATTGCATTTGGAAAAAACTCCTCATCCTAAACCACATCCTCTAGGTTGGATATGTGACAATGCCAAATTGCATGGGACAAAAAGGTGTAAACTCAGATTTGCCATCACTGCAAACTTTATAGATGAGGTAGAGCTTGATGTCATTCCATTGGATATTTGTGGTATTGTTTTGGGAAGCCCATAGTTATATGATAGGAGAGCCATATTTCATCGTCATGAGAACACATATCATTTGTTTAAAAATGAAATTGAGTACATTGTTAGAGCACAAACCAAGAAGTTGAATTTGTCACTTGTAAATGTTGGACAAATGAAGACATTAGTCAATGCTAGTAATAATTTTGTACTCTTGATGATCAAACCCAAAGACAATGTTGAAAAAGAAGCTTTCCAAGGATGTGATGTAAAGATAAAATCTGATTTATATGAGGTTGTTAACAAATATGATGAGATCTTTCATGAGCCAAAAGGATTGCCTCCTAAAAGAGGTATCCAACATGAGATCCAATTGCAACAAGATTGTCATCTTCCAAACATTGGAATGTACAAGATGTCAGTCACGGAGAATGCTGAAATCAAAAAACAAATCCAAGAATTACTTGACAAAGGGGTGATCATGCCAAGCACATCGCCATGCAGGTCACCAATAGTTTTAGTACCAAAGAAATATGGTACATGGCGTATGTGTGTAGATTTATGAGCCTTGAACAAGATTGCGGTAAAGAATCGTTACCCTCTTCCTAGAATTGATGATTTGCTTGATCAATTGAAAGATACTAAGTATTTCACTAAGTTGGACTTGAGAAGTGGTTATCATTAGATTAGGATTGTTGAAGGAGACACATGGAAGACAACTTTCAAAACAAAGAAAGGTTTGTATGAATGGATGGTTATGCCATTTGGGCTTTGTAATGCTCCTGCAACATTCATGAGAGTTATGAATGACATTTTAAGGCCTTTTCTTGATGATTGTCTATTTGGATGACATATTGATATTTAGCAAATCTCATGAAGAACATGTTAGGCATATGAAGCAAGTCTTATATGTCTTGAAGAAAGAAAATTTGTTATTAAAGATGTCTAAATGTGAGTTTGGAAAGACCTCATTAGTTTACTTGGGACATAATGTTGGAGGGGGACAATTAAAGATAGATCCCTCAAAGGTCAAAGTCATTTTAGATTGGCCCAAGCCCAACAATGTAACAAAGGTTAGAAGATTTTTGGGAGCATACCAATATTGGAGAAAGTTTATTGCTAACTTTTCTTCAATTGCAGCTCCATTACATGCTGTGATAAACATTAAGCATGTTTTCCAATGGGGAGACAAGCAACAAAAAACTTTTGATGCATTGAAGGAGAGAATTAGTTCAACTTCAGTTCTTGCAATTCCTGATTTAAGACAACCATTTGAGATACAAATAGATGCAAGTAATTATGCCATGGGAGCAATCTTGTTGCAACATGGTAAGCCCATTTGTTATCATTCTGAAACTTTTAATGGTGTTGTGATTAATTATCCTACACATGACAAGGATTTGTATGCATTGGTGCAAAGTGTGAAAAAATGGAAACACTATTTGTTGGGAAAAGAAACTATTATTCACACAGATAATCAACCATTGCAATACTTGCAATCACACAAAAAAATGCAACAAGCAAGGCACTTCAGATGGATGGGTTTCCTACAACAATTGCACTTGGTTACCAGGTATAAGAAAGAAATTTATAACAAAGTTGCTCATATGCTTTCTAGGCCTATTGTTAGTGCTTCAATAATTCTTAAGCATAATTCTATCACGCATGAGAGCTATGCTGAACAATATGCTTTAGATGTTGATTTTAAAGATGTATATGAAACTTTGTGTCAAGCTAACCAAGTAGAGGAATCAACTTACCATGTGCATGATAAGATTTTGTATCATCTTGGCAAGCTATGCATTCCACATGGTGAAAGAGTCAACATCATAAGGGAAGCACATTCTTCTATTATTGCTGGCCACTTTGGTGTAGGAAAGACGATGGCTAATTTGTAAAGGTATTTCTATTGGCCTAAAATGAATGAAAGTGTATCACGATATGTAAGAGGATGTTCTTTATGTGCTACAAGTAAGCCTAGCAACAAAAAGTTAGGATTGTATACTCCACTTCTAGTTCCTTCTCGTCCTTGGGAAAACATTTCCATGGAATTTGTAGGAGGATTACCTATATCTAAAAAGAATAACGATTATCTTTATGTTGTGGTTGATCATTTCAACACAATGTGTATTTTAATGCCTTGTAAGAAGCAGGTTACAGCTGAACAAACGACACAAATGTTCTTTCAACATGTATGGGTGCATTTTGGGTTGCCCAAATCCATTATTTCTAATTGAGATTCTCGATTTCTTGGGAATTTTTGGTCAACCTTATGGGCACTCATGGACACCAAGTTGAAAAAGAGCACAACATTTCATCCACAAACTGATGGTCAAACTGATTCAAATTATTTTTGGCACGAAATGAGAGTGGAGATATAATAAAGAAATGCACAGAGATATCACAGATATTAAATAATATAACATAAATGTATCAGAGATGTAACCATAAACACAGATATACAGTAAACACAATTTCTATTAATGAAAGAAATGTACAGAGACTGTAAAAAATACAGAGTGAAAGACTCACTAGAATGGTGGCAGCTTATCCCTAAGAAGAGATGTGACGACTACTCTCATTCACAAGAAGATGATTACAATGAGGCTCTGAAGGCCTTTTTACAATAAGAAGGAATGAAAAAAACCATAGACATCCAAAAACCTAACCCTAGGAGATGAAGTGCCAAAAGTCATGTGGGCCCCGTTTGGGTAAGTTAGTACATCAACTTCTCGGGGTCGTAACTTTTGCATACGATCTCTGTTTTAGGCGTATGATAGCTCGTTGGAAAGGTATCATCGAGGAGATTCATTTTAGTCACAATGTCAAAGGAAAAATAATAATCAAACCTGTTTTCCCAAAAAACATCGTTTAGGGCCTCAAAATGGCCCCGGAAGTTAAAAACTGCTAAAAATAGTAAATTACCCAAATTGTGAGAAAATTGTTTTGAGCCAGTTGGAAAAGGTGGGTGGCCACCGATATCCACCTGTATCAATCCTCCCTCTTTAGGAAGCAATGGTCTCCATTGCGTTGAGTGCCCGTGGGAGAGGAAAAGATGTTTGCTGAATCTAAATCTTGGTGAGTTGGCTGCCTTGCTGGAGACGTTGTGCTGCTCAGTTTGTGGAAGTCTGTCACAAATTTGTTGAGGTTGAGGATGTTCAACAAGTCAAGCTACATGAGAGGATGGTGTGCAGAATGAATCTTTGTGCTTTGCTGCAACCTTGTCGACCTGCTTCTGTTGGATAGAAGGTGCTTGGGGTGAGGTTGTAGTGGTTGCAGTTTCCTTTTGTTCCCCTTTTGAATAGATTGTGAAGAAGCTGAATTTTGCAGTATGAGATATTACCTTGTGACACTGTTTAGGTGGAACAATAGTTGGAACTACCTCTGGTATTATGTAGAGATGACCCCTAGAAAAACAATGAAACTGCGAGGTCGAGACTCATAAACAACATGGCGTCTCCACATATATGGCTGGCCTAAGAGAACATCACATACATCCAATGGGGAAACATCACATAATACCTCATCCTTGAAGGGTTGGATGTCATATGACAATCAACACTGCTGGTTGACACGAAGATCTCATCCTTGGCGAAGCCACCCGATGTTGTATGGCTGCGGGTGTGGTGTTGTTGACAATCCCAACTGTTTGACAACCTCTGCTGAGATGAGGTTCTTCTGGCTTCCGCTATCAACAATAAAATGCAGTGGGGTCCCCTTCACCCACATCTNTTGAATTGCTACGGTTGTGAAAATAACAGTGGGGTCTGCATCGATGATGTCTTTTACCGGTATTTTCATAATCAGATTCTGAATCAAGGTTCAACTCCTTGTCTTTGATCTCGGCCACCAATGATTGTTTTGAGCGACATTAATCGGTGTTGTGCCATGGGATTTTGTGGAAATCGCACCATTTTACGGTGTCCTTCTTTGTCTTCCCGTTACCCTTCTTCTCCTGTGGCTTGGACTGGTTTTCAGTGTAAGTTTTAAACCTGTGAAGTAAAGAAATGCATATAGATTCTTCAGCAAAACATAATTTAATCAATGGCTCATACACAGAGTACATAGATATTTTATACCAGAAACCCTCAACTGGGAAAACCTTTCTTATATTCATTATATCAAATTTCACCATTCACCATACAATATATATACAATATTTTTAGGTATTCCGTAGATACCAAAACCCTAATACCTTAATCCAGGATTAATTTACAAAACCACTAAAAATAGAAAAATCCGCTAAAAATAGCAAAAACTGCCCAAAAAAAATTTTCGGGGCATTGCCCCGAACTCCGTCAGCCCCGGGCTACCGCTCGTTGCCGAACACTACGTGTAACCAGAGGAGAGACATACCTGACCCCCCCTGGGACCCCCCTAGGAAAGCACCCATCGCACACAACACAATAGTCGCTACTAAAGGGATCGTCAGACACAATTGTCATATCTGACGCACCCACACACACACATGCAAAGAATATAACACATACCCAACATTCAGGAGACTGTTTGTTAGGGCCATCTTTGTCATACTTTGGTTGTTGCGTATTTGTAGACCCAAACTCTCATTTTTTCTGGTGCTTAAATTTTTGCTTGATTTTAACAACATATCGATAAGCAACACCGAGTGATGAGATGTCCATAAAATCCATTTCAATTTGGATGTATCTATGTAGAGCCCCACGGTATTTCAGAACCAAATGTCGTTCAGATTCTTTGATAACCATCTTGGTGTGCAAGTTATGGAAGGTATTGGTGAACTCCAGAACTTCTTGGCCCCTCTCTTTCCACAGTGAGGTCCATCTCATGTACTGGTCCTCATAGTTGCCAACAGGGTAATACCGTTCCTTTACTGCATCCACAAAAAAATCCCAAGTGGGCTCGACCCCATATATTCCAGACTCCTCTGTGGAACTTTGCTCCTAGTAAGTTTCCCACCAATGTTTGACATCGGGGAGAGCTTTGAAGAGTGCGAAGGTGATCTTTTCCCTGTCGAAAAAATGGTGAACAGAAAAATAACCGTCTAACTAAATTAACCATTTGTCTAGGGCATCTGCATCTATCTGACCTTCAAATATGGGAATATCAAAATTAAACTGTTGATCCAGGTGGATATTGGTGGCCACCCACCTATTCCACTTGGCCCCCCACCATTGCTTCTTTCAGTTTTTCAGTTTTCGCACAGTTTACTATTTTTAGCAGTTTTTTCGGGTCCTGAACTTCCGGGGCCATTTTGAGGCCCTAAACGATGTTTTTTTTGGGTATGTTTCTCTCACAAAACACCATCTAACAATGTTATTTTGTCTCAAGCGTTTTAGGTCTCGGATAGATCTTTCCAACGAGCTATCATACGCCTAAAACAAAGATCGTATGCAAAAGTTACGACCCCGGGAAGTTGATGCACCAACTTACTCAAACGGGGCCCACATGACTTTTGGCGCTTCATCTCCCAGGGTTAGGTTTTTGGATGTCTAGGACTTTTGGCATTCCCATTTATTGTAAAAGGGCCTTCAGAGCCTCATTGTAATCATCTTCTCATGGATGCAAGTAGCGGCCACATCTCTTCTCAGAGATAAGCTACCAGCGCCCTAGCTAGTTTATTTCCATTTTGTCTGTAAGCATATTTCAGTCATTTGTTATTAATGAAATGAAGTCTTATTTCCGCTGCATCTCTGTGTTTATGTGTATTTCTGTATTTCATTGTGTTCCTACATAAATCTGGATCAGTGGTATCAGAGCGGTCTGCTCATTCTCAATCCTTCTTTGCATGTCCCCAACGAGATCGGGGTATAAGGAGTTGGGGCTCGATCTGGTTGAACCTTTGCAAGATCAGCCTCGCAAACCCCGACGAACGCCCATGGGGGAAGAAAATAAATATGAGGGAGCAGGAGATCCTATCAAAATGTTGGTCGAGGAGGCCCTCGAGAAACAAAGGAACGCGATGATGGACAACTTTGCCCAGATTCTTCAACGAATTTCGACTGGCAGTGCATCGACATCCATAAGCCACTCTGGAGGTGCCACTCCTTTTAAGGTACAAGTAAAATTTGACATTCCCATATTTGACGGCCAAATAGATGCAGAT
>JASDQU010370869.1:106571-118505 GCA_032191745.1 Picea mariana
TTATGGGTTTCCTCAGGAAATATCTGTCTCTGTATATTTCATATGTGTGACTGATGTCGAATGTTCTATTGCTTACCTCCCTACATTATTGTGATTGTCATTAAGTTCTATGCAAAGAGTTTAAAATAAGCATAATTGTTTAAGCACGGTAACAACTGATTCACCCCCCCCTCTCAGGTTTCCAACACTTCATATCAAATTGTGATAAAAGATAGATTTCAAATCACAAATCACATCCTTATTGTTACTAAAGAATAACATATCATCCACATATAGAGTAATAACAAGGAAATGATCACCATCTTGTTTGTAATACACACAATGATTTGATTTGGATCTCAAAAATCATAATTCCAATACAAAAGAATCGAAATTGTGGTACCACATTGTAACAGATATAAATATAAATATAATATAAAATATAAATATAATATAAAATATAAATATAACTAAGTAATCAATAATCAATAACTAATAATTAACAGTGAAGAGACACCTCATAATGAAAGGTTACGTCTCTTACTGAAAGGGCACCCCTGCATGGGTATATATGGCCCTCATTCTCATTTGTAATCAACTATCATATTGCATTCATATTTATCAATTATATTTATCCTTACAAATCTTTGTATTTTATCCTACTTAAATTGGATATTCTTATCATTGTCAAACAAGTTTGTTTGTCACATTTGGTATTATAGCAAGTATGATCCAAACCCTCGGCCACCAGAACCTTGGTCAAAATTTCATTACCCTTGGCAACATATATGTTGGTTTCTGGCCATATCTAATTTTTAGAGTTTCTCTAATCTTTTCAGGTCTTTGACCAAAACTTGGCCCTTGTCCATTTAAAGTTAAGAGTTACTCCGCTACAAGAAAATAGAAGAAGAAATAATAAAACCAAGAAATTCAATCCGCTACAAAATTTAAAAAAATATACAACATATAAAAAACACCGATTATGAGAAGACAAATCTGCGGCCATCAAGCTGCATATTCGTGAAAAAAAAAGGTCTGCTTTTCATTTTTATTTTTATAAAAAGAGCTCAAGCTCCATTCTAGTCAGTCGTACAATGCCATACACAACCACCATACCACCAAGCACATCAACCATCATACACATCCGTTGTTTTTTTCTGCATCCGCACTCTGGTCGATCCATACCCGCCATCATAGGAATTAATTACACTAGTGATACATTAAATTAAATTGACATCCACAGCGTCGTACATTTGAATTAAAGAAAAACCCGTACCACTTCGTTTGTACAAACAATGAGTAACAATTAGTAGTTTCCATACTCTACTGCCAGATGATCCATTGTGAAGTCACAATTAATGAAATTGATATCCATACTGTTTGCATTGAAGGTTGCAACCAACCAATGTATCAATTCAAGATTATGCAAATAAGAAGTTGGGTTAGAATAATATAAGCCGTGAGCATCAACTATACAAGGAAAAATAATAATTACTTCTACCTTACATATATTTTATGAAGTCTCAAAAAGTTGAAAAGTCAATAATAAAGTACAATTGATGTTTATTAGTCCTTGTCGAAGGCCCCAGACTATAACAATCGTTTTAGCGTTGACCAAAAATTTGGTGTTGTTTTCCAAACTTAAACTTTGTTGGGAGCGATCTAATTTTTTTGTTGTGTTCTGATTGGTCATTGAAAACAACTTCTTATTGTCGGGCCGGTGACGATAATTGAATATGCAAGTTTTACGGATAGTTGGAAGGGCTGCATGTATGAGTCTTAAATTTCCGAGACCATCACTGTTTACGAAACTTGCTACGGTGTTAGCTAGGAATTGGTGGAATTTAAGGCAGTGGGCCAGACAACATGCATATATATTTACTGTTCAGTTTATAGAATTATTTTATAATAATTTTTTTTGGATTATTGTGCCTGGATTGTTCATTAAATTTAATATGGTTCATAGATTTTGAAGGGATTTATGTGTATTGCTTGACATCGTTATGTGTGATAGCTTTCACAGACAACAAGGAGCTTTAATTGAATTCTTTTGTTCAAGCTATGATGTTCTATAAGTGAGGAAGGTGAGGTGGGTAAGAAGTCTTGTGCATCAAGTATCTTGCTTCCACGCAGTTGGTCGCCATATTAATATATGTATTTTAGACAAGTGCAATTAGTTTATGTAGTTGTTTTTTGAAAGAGTTTTCTTTGTGCATAACGCGGTTAGCTCTGTTGTATTGCTAATTTTTCCAAAAGGAAGTCAAGTCAGGTGGGGGATGTTATAGAGATTGTGTAGGTTGAAAATAGTCAAAGGTGAACATGGAGGGAATGTGTTCTATCTTGATGTTCTTTTGTTGTTCTATAGTTTGTTTGGTTGTTGTTTGATAGAAGTTTCTTTGTGCGTCATGCAACTACTTTTGCTATGTTTTTTGGTTTTTGTAGGAGCAAGTCAAGTGGGTAGGAGGCTGTTACAAAACATATGTAATTTGAAGGCAGTCGAAGGTGAGTAGGGAGAGAGGGTGTGCTGTTTTGAGGTAGTATTGTTTACTTTTTGTTTTTTTGGGTTGCTTAATGAATTTATCTACCATGTCATCTGTTATTGCTCGGAGAGATAGAATTGTTGTGCATTTGCAAGCGTCGAAAGTGTCGAGTTCCATGAGTTCTAATTTTGGGGTTATGGAAATGCGTGTCAGAGTGTGAGAAATCATCTGAATTGTATGCTATATGCCAGAGAAAATTAGGTCTTGATTTTTATTTTGCATTTTCCTGTTGTTGGCTTGTATTTTTCATCTTGTTTTGTAGTCGATTGGATACGGAGATGGTGCAGGTGTAAATCTACGAAGCAATGCATTATTTTGCATGTGTTGTAGAGTAATATTGTTTTTAGGTTGGTGCATTGCACTGTGTTGCATCTGTTCTCTTTTTGTTGGGGGGTTTAGTTACACTGTAATCATATATAGTTCATAGAGAGGGGAATATTGTAGTTTGCCCAGAGGCTTTTGCTATGAAAACATGGTGGAACTAGATGCATCTATGTCTTGCACATCTCAACAGTGGCATATGAGTATCGTGGATACAACCATTGTTGTGTATTTTCAATGCTTATTCAGAGAATTCATTGCAAGTATTTATGTGTTGTTGGCTTGTATTTTTCATCTTGTTTTAGAGTTGATTGATGTTATGGAGATGGTGCAGGTATAAGGTTAGGGAGCACTACATTACTTTGCATGTGATGTAGTACAATGTTGTTTTTAGGTTTGTGCATTGGATTGTGTTTCATTTGTTCTTCTTTTGTTGGGAGTTTGATTGTAGTATAGGCAGTTATAGTTCAAAAAGACGAGGATTTTGTATTTTTCCCAGAGGATTTTGCTGTGTGAGATTCATATCTGTGCAGAGGGCGGACATATGGCTATTGAAAAACTTCCATCTAGCCTCAAAAGTGGGCAAGTAAAAAGGCTCGTGACAAGCAACTTGTTCAAATAGCTCACAAACCTGGGTTTACAATAAGGCGAAGAGCAGGGTGCCAATTTGCTAAAATGTCTTTTACAAATATCGGATAGATTTCATATAACAATAGCAATAATAAAAAAACATGGAGGAGTTTACAGATATGCATGATATTTGTTTGGGAGTGCTTCTAGATGTGTGGCATTTTCTCCTAAATCAGAGCAAATCAATTTATTATAAATCAATGATCTATTTTGCAAATTACGTCCCTTTTCATAATGACAGATGCAAAACTATTGGAAATGATGAGGTGCAAGAAAGTGACCTGTGCAGGTTCTCGACACAAGTCATAAAAACAAATCATCATAAGTACACCAAGTATAATAGTGCAGGGTGGACGAGGATTGTAGACTTTGGACCCTTTTGTTGATTATTCATACGACTTATGGTCTAAGTTAGGCAACAATGAATTGTTTTTCATGTGTTGTAGTGCATTTTTGTTTTTAGGTTGGTGCATTGAACTGTGTTTCATCTGTTCTTCTTTTGTTGGGGGTTTGATTGTAGTATAGGCAGATATAGTTTGGAAAGACGAGCATTTTGCAGTTTCCCCGAAGGCTTTTTCTAAGGATATATGGCGACAATATGTTCGGCTATGTGTTGGGCATATGGACAATGACATATGGGTATCATTGATATAGCCAATGCTGTGTGTTTTGAATGATTGTGTGGAGAATTCATGCTATTTATGTTCATGCTATCCTGTGCATATGCATAGCGAATTGTGATGGGGGATGTAATTTGGATGTAATAAGGGATGCAATTTGGACTTTGAAGGATTTGCAAGGAAATGTCAGTCATTTAGAGCTTTGGTACTGTGTGAGAGACATAGTTGTGCAGAAGGTGAAGACATGGCTATTGCAAAACCTCAGTCTAACCTCAAAATTGGGCAAGTAGAAGTCTCGTGAGAAGCAAATTGTTGAAATAGTTAGCAGACCTGGGATTACGACAAGGCGAAGAGCAATATGCCAATTTGCTAAAATTTCTTTTATAGATATCAGATACCTTTCGAGTAGCAATATCTGTAATAAAAAACCATGGATAAATTTATAGATAAGCAACATATTTGCTTGGAACTGTTTCTAGATATGTGGCGTTTCGTCCTAAATCAGAGAAAATTAATTTATTGTAAATTAGTCATTTATTTTAAAAATTATGCCTCTTGTCACAGTGATGGATGCAAAACAATTGGAAATGTTGAGGTGTGGGAGGGTGGCCTATTCAGGTTATCCACATAAGGCTTATAAACATATAGTCTTAAGTATGCGAAGTATAACTGTGCGAGGTGGAAGAGGATTGTAGAATTTTGACCCTTGCCTTGAGAACTTATGCAACTTCTGGTATGACATTGGTAGAGTTGGTTGCATAAATACTTGTGCAATTGAAAGAGCAATGTCATAAACACTTTCGCATAGGTGTATGCTACTCATAGTCGGTACTTTATCTATTTAACACATGGTTTATATTCAAATATTTTGTAGAGAACTGATACGTCTGTTGTTAGCGCACTACCGCAGTTGCATATCTAACATCATGTTTAATAGTGGGTGTTGTATGCATAGTGTAGTTGGATTCATTCATATTTTCATTGACATTGGTGTAGTGTTTAAGCAAACTAGTTCTTGCTTATGAGTTGTATTGCTAGAACAAATGGTTGAATGAGATATTCTTGATGTGAATCATATAAAAAATATTTTTTTTGTTACTTACATATTTTCCAAAGATAAATGGGCCGCAGAGTTGTCATTGCATCAAGGCCAATAGAAAGATTCACATCTACCAAAGTTTCTTTTACACGTAAATGTGATACCGTTCCAATAGCAATAACAGTAATAAAAACCCATGTAGCAGTGTACATATAAGCAACACATTTTCTTTGCAATGTTTCTAGATGGATGTGCTTCCATCTTGGATCGAAGCAAATCAATTCATGATCAATCAGGGACCTATGTTTCAAATTGACATTGCTTGTGACAATTAGGGATGCAGAGCTATTGAAAATGTAGAAGGGTGTAAGTTTGGCAATACAAGAGAGTGGTTAGTGGTGAGTCTCCACACAAGGCTTAAAAAATAGACTACGTTAAGTGCACCAAGTATATATATGAACATATGGAAACACTTCGTTCAATTATTTCTATTGCAGGATAGCAATGACAAAGGAATATGGCTAGAACAACCAACAGCGTGTATTTTCAATGCTTGTGAAAAGAATTCATGCCACTTATTTTTGTGCAGTTTGGTAGTTGCTATTGCAAAAAATCTATCCAACATCGAAAGTGGTGAAATAAGAATTATTTTGAGTAGCAAATTATTGAAAGTAAAATAGATCGTAGAGCTTGTATTACCCCATATCCAAGAGCAAGATGCCAATCAGGTAAAATGTCTTTTAGACATATATTAGCTACCTTTGGAATAGGAATAAACATAATAAAAAAACATCGAGCAATTTGTAGATAATCATTTCATTTGCTTGCTAGTGTTTCTAGATGCATGGCCTTCCATCCTAAAGGTGGGCCAATGAATTTATCATAGATCAATGACCTAATTTTTGAATTGTATCGCTTGTCACAATGGCATATGGAGGAGTATTAGGAATTTGAAATTGTCGAAGTATAACAAACTGAGAGGATTTCCGACGCAGATTGTCCACACAACACTTGAAAATAGAGGGTCTTTAGTACACCAAGTATAGCTATGTGAACCAGATGAGGATACAAAATAGACTGAGTGAATGCTTCTTATATTTTTAGTTCTTCTGCAGAATTCTAGAGTTTCGAGCCTTGGGTTGAGAATTCATGTCACTTATGGTTTCACATTTGCAAAGTTGGTTGCATAGACGTTTATGTGATTGGAAAGGCGATGTAAGCAGTGCTTCCACAAAGATGTATAGTGCACATACGTGATGATTTGTCTATTTAGAAGTTGTTCTATATTCAAATCCCATGTGGAGAACGATTATGTCTGTTCTTAACTCACTGCCACAATTTTGCATCTTACATCATGTTTGATAATGTGTGTTATATGCATAGTACAGTTACTAATCCAGATTTTATGAGCATAATGAAATGAATACAGATTGTTATCAAAATATGCTTAACATAGAATAAAAGATATACAGTAAAACTGGTTTCTATTCAATAAGGAAATAAGTTGATATTGTAAAATGCAACGGAAAACAAGCTTGCTAGAATGGTGGTGGCTTATATCTGAGAAGAGATGTGATGATTGCACTCATTCAGAAGAAGATGATTACAATGAGGCTCTGAAGGTATTTTTACAATAAACAGGAATGGAAAAAACCCTAGACATCCAAAAACCTAACCCTAGGAGATGAAGCGCCAAAAGTCATTTGGGCCATGTTTGGGTAAGTTAGTACATCAACTTCCGAGGGTCGTAACTTTTGCATACAATCTCCGTTTTAGGCGCATGATAGCCCGTTGGAAAGGTCTATCTGAGGAGTGCACATGAAAACCTTTAGAATTTGAATTTTTGTTTAGTTTGATCATGGCGATCCCTAAAAACGTTGTTTAGGGCCTCAAAATGGCCCCAGAAGTCAGGGACCCAAAAATTAGGAAAAATCTGCCAAACTAGAAAACTGCCAAAATGAGCCAGTTGGAATAGGTCGGAGGCCACTGACATCCATCTAGATCAATACTCCCCCTTAAGAAGCAATGGTATCCATTTCACTGAGTGCCCCCATCAGATGAGGAAATTTATGCTGAATTTGGCCCTGGGTGAGCCACTTGCCTTGGTGCAGGAGCTGCCCTGCTTTGACAACTTGATAAAGCTGGATCCTTTGCTGTGAGTGACCTTGACCTATTTGTCTACAATATGATCACTATATTCTTTTTGTATGCAGTCGATGTTGAGCTCTGTTGGTTTCAGCTGTTTTTCTACCTCTGAGGTGTCCAATAATGGTGGGAAATAAGGCCGAAGGAGATCCACGTTGAACACTGGGTGCAGGCCAAGGAAAGGAGGAATGTTGAGCTCAAAAGCATTATCATCCACAACCTTGGTGATGGTGTACGACCCATAACGGAGTGGGCGAAGCTTACGATGGGGTCTTGTAAGGCGTTCTTTCTGCAAGTGTAACCAAACTTTGTCGCCCACCTGAAACATATGTGGCACCCGATGCTGATCATGGCGCTGCTTATACTTGTCATTAGACTTTTGTAGGATATCCTGAACCTGCTGGAGGATGTGCTATATCTGCTCAATGAACTGGGTGGCTTTGCCAAATTTAATTGGAGTAGGAGGTGATTCGGTCGAGGTGACCACAAGGGGTACTGCAACATCTATGGGACCTAATGGTTGGAATCCCAACCCCACCTGAAAGGGGCTGTGGCCAATTGAGCTATGGAGGGATCGATTGTAGCTATGTTATACATAGGTAAGACTCTCATCTCATGTGCGAGGGTGCTTGTAATTATACATGCGCAGGATATGCACGATCATTCGATTTACAACCTCGATTTGGCCATATGTCTGGGGGTGGAAGGTCATGGATTTGGTGAGCTTGGTGTCCAGCAGTGACCAGAGGCTTGACCATAATGTCTTGAGAAATAGACTGTTTCGATCTCGGACAATTGTTTGTGGTATTCCAAAATGTACCTAGAATTTTTCAAAGAAGAGCTTGGCAGTGGCCTCTGCCATGATGCTCTTCTTGTAGGTGGCCAACATCTCCATCTTAGAAAAGAGATCAACAAGCACAGGAACACAGTCATTTCCCTGCTTGGTGGACCAAATACCTGACATGTAGTCCATTAATATGGATTCCCATGGCCTGTCATGAGTAGGCAGAGGGGTGCACCTGCCTTATTTCTTAGTGGTCGGTTTGTAAATAACACAGGCAATGCCGGACCTAATATACTTTTTGACCTCGTGTCGAAGTTTTGGCCCGTAGAAATGTTTCTGCATCATTGCCACTGTTTTTTCGATGCCAAAGTGTCATGCCACTCGACTTTAGTGGGCTTCCCAGATCATCTTCACTCCCTTGCTTGATGGAATGCAGATATGGCCCTAACGACACAACAACCCATCTTGAAGATGGAAATTAGCGACAACTGCATTTGCACCCAACATTTGGTAGGTGGTGGCAAAGTCCGGGTCTGTCTCATAGAGTTTTTGCCATCCATAGGTCTCATGGCCGCAAGAGTATAGCACCATGGTGAGTGCTGCGACTGACAGCCTGCTGAGGCAATCAACGTCGCGATTGGTGCTTCCTGTTTTGTACTTGATATTGAGGTGGAATTGTTGCAAGTATGTGGACCACTTCTGATGGCGGTCATTTTGCAGTTTTCCTTGTGTTTGCATGAACTGCAGTGGATTATGATTAGTGTGGATGATTGTCTCCTTCCAAAGAATGTAATGTCTCCACTAGCAACAGGCTTGCACAATGGAGTACATTTCTTTGTCGTAAGTAGGGTACTTACAGACAACATCTGATAGTGTCTAACTATGATAGGCCACGAGGCTACCGTGTTGAGTGAGAACGACGCCCACAAAATAGTCTAAAGGATCTGTCTCGATCTCAAAGGGCTGCTGCAGGTCCGGTAATGAAAGTACTGGGGTTGAGCAGAAGTGTTGCTTCAAATCATCGAACACTTGTTGTTGGGACCGGCCCCACACAAATTTTGCCTTACCACCACCCCTGGTTACTTAGCCGAAGGCCCATGCAATATGGGAGAATCCCAACACGAACCTGTAGTAGAAATTGGCAAGGCACAAGAAGCTCCGAAGTTCAATGAGTGTGGTTGGGGCTAGCTAGTCACAAATGAATTGGATATTGGCTGGATCCACATGTACGTCATGCTGATCAACGATTTAGCCCAGGTAATGGACCCTGTCCATGCCAAAGGAGCATTTTTCCAAGTTGGCATATAGCTTGTGCTGTCGCAGGGAGTGAAAAACCTACTGAATATGCTGCAAGTGTTCTTCCCAAGTCTTGTTGTAATTGAGAATGTCATCTAGATACACCATTACAAAAGTATTGGTGAATGGTCACAGGATATCATCCATCATCCTCATAAAAGTGGTTGGAGGATTTGTCAAACGAAAGGGCATGACCAACCATTCAAAAAGACCTTCCTTTGAATTGAAGGGGATCTTCCATACATTTCTTTGTTCTATCGAGACCTGGTGATAGCTAGACTTCAAATCAATCTTACTAAAGTATTTTCCCCCCATGAGCTGATCAAGGAGGTCGTCGATTTAGGGGATCGGGTACCAGTTTTTGACTGTGATTTTATTCAGGGCCCAGTAATCAATGCAGAGTTGCTAGGTTCCATATTTCTTCTGTACCAACATGATTAGGCTCCCACAAGGTGATGAGATGGGATGGATGTGCCCCTTGTGGAGTAGTTCTTGGATTTTCTGCTTGATCTCCTCATTCTCTAATAGAGAGCGGTGGTAGACTGAATCATTGGGAAACCATGCATCGGGGGTTAGATCGATGGGGTGCTTGACCTAATAGTGCATAGGTACCCTGGTAGGTGAGGAGAAGATATCCGAGTATTCTTCCACGACCTTATCCACTTGCTTCTATTGTGTGGAGAGGTCGACCGCAGATACCCTGGATGTGGCTGCGATCTTTCACTCATTTTGAGATCTAATAACGAAGAAGACAAACTTCCCCGTATAAGAGATGACCTTCCTGCATTGCTTGGCAAAGATCAAAGAAATAGAACTAGGTGGGATTTCCTCGGGTATCCTGTACAATTTCTTGTTCAAAGTAATAATAACACTGCGAGGCCTAGACTCATATACAACATAGAATTTCCATAAATATGGTTGGACTAAAATAAAATTACAAACTTAGAGAGGGGCAACATCACACAATACCTCATATTTGAAGAGCTTGATGCCGTATGACAAGCGACATTGTTTGCTGACACGAATGTTGCTTCCTTGGTGGAGCCATCTGATGTTGTAGGGCTGTGGGTGTGATCTTTTCGGTAGGGCGAGTCGCTTGACAACCTCTGCTGAGATGATTTTCTTCTGGCTACCGCTATCAATGATGAAGTGCAGCGGGGTACCCTTCACCCACATATGTGAATGAAAAAGGTGCTCACCTTCCTCTGGATTGATTGGTTCACCGGGCTGGAGCTTGGTGGTAGAAATGATAACACTGGGTTCTGTGTCAATGATCTGTATCCCCCTTTCTAGTTCTGACTCAGATTCAGAACCCGCATATGGTTAAGAGGCTTTCACCTTTGCCACCAGCGACTGCTTTGAGCAACCATCTGCAATGTTATGACAGGGGCTCTTATGGAAGTCACACCACTTCCCAATATCTTTCTTTGTCTTTTCGGTGTCCTTCTTTGCTTGCAGTCTGGACTGGTTGTACTGCGACGGTCCCTCTTTGCTCCATCCTTTGTTCTGTGGGTTAGGTCTTCCCTTTCCATGCTTTATTTGTGAGGGGTTCACAGGCCCAAATTGTTGCGTCTTTTGTTTGAGCTTCTGCCTGATTTTGACGACATATAGGTAGGCCACGCCCAAGGATGAGATGTCTAGAAAATCAATTTCGGCCTGGATGTATCTATGAAGACCATCAGGATAGTTGAGAACCATATGTCACACAGAATATTTGATCCCCATCTTGGTGCGCAAGGTATGGAAGATATTTGTGAACTCGGACACTGCTTGGTCTCTTTCCTGCAACAGTGTGGTCCATTTTGTGTACAGGTCGTCATAATTTCCAATAGGGTAGTATTTGTTATAACCCTATAATGCATAGGATCATCTGTTGACTGGAAATTTTTCACTCTGGGTGTATAGGTTTGCAAATAATATTTCATCTCTGCAAATTATTTTCAAGGGAAGTAGTGCACCAAACCTTAAAAAATTCATTAAGCCTAAGTTTTGCCTCATATACTGCATTCGCGCTTGGAGAATAAAGAACGCACTTAGATTGACGGTCGATCTAGCGACGCGTAAATCAACGACTGACAATGGATTCCAGACCCCCTCGACTGTTCTGCTTTTAATGGTGGGGGGGGGGGGTCCGGAATGGTGATTAAAAAGTGCACACAGATCTACGGTTGTCATGGAGGCGCGCAGATGGACGGTCTACATGCGATTCTGGACCCCCCCGATCATTCTGCCTTTAACGATGGGGGGGGGTCCAGAATAAGGCGGGTTTTTTCGGCGGGCCCTATCTATACGTGTCATCCATCCTTTTCGCTCGATCCCATCACCTCTTCTACATTCTTCATCCACCTCTGCGCCACTCATTCCCTTGTCTTTTCGTCCCTGAGCCACATCTCGCCCATCACCCATCCACGAATAAACCCACTCAGGATAATAAACAAATGATTATATTAGTTAGTTATGTTAGACTAATTAATAATATAGTTAGTTTAATAAGCTGGATTAGTTAATAATTAATTGGTTAATTAATAATAAATCAATCATTAATTAATTAATTAATTAATGATTAATAATATAGTTAGG
>JASDQU010370870.1:12664-39091 GCA_032191745.1 Picea mariana
ACCATTTTGTTTTTAAATATGATAGACATCAGTACATTATGCTGACCACATCATCAACACTCGGAAATTTAATATTCTATAGTGATAAACTGTCCAAACCCTCCTTTGCCAACCTGGTCTTCCAAATTGTTTGTGTAAGCTGTGATTTGACTATAAGAATATCTGGTGGGCACTTGTGAGGAATAATAATTTAAGAAATTAGCTACAGAAATTTAAGCTCTTGGAAAAATATGCTACGAGTCTTCATGTCATGCTACCAAAAAAAAATTCTGAATTCCCCATCCATTCCACTAAATCTTCAAGCATTTGGAACCGTGGTCAATGCTACAGACCTCTGTATTATTGCTACAAGAAAATGTTGAACTTCTTAATCAGGTCTAGAAATATACATTTTCACTGTTGTTTATAAAACATTCTTGAGTGATCCATTGTGTGAATCTTTGTTGGATGGATGGTTGAGGTGACATTTGGAAAACCTCTAAATAATAAACCCACTAACAAGGTTGTCGCTCCAGGTCTAAAACATCATGAATATCTTTGTGGATAAGCCTTCATTATGCTGGAACAATGCTTTCTTCATCAAGTAGGGCTGCTTAAAATGCCGTAGCCCACTTAACAGTAATATTTTGAATAATTTTGTTTTGCAAAATATGCGAAAATATAATTAGCTGAATTTGTATTGATGTTTTTATTTCCTTGTCAACAGAAGACGACTCTCTGGAGACAGCTTATGGCACCTAGAGCTAAACTTCTTAAATGGAAATACCTTGAAAGAAAATCCAATGGAAAAATTTATTGCAAGTTATGCAATAATACTTGTGGGACATTACTGACTCGAGCAAGAGATCATTTGCTTGGCATTGTTGGTGGAATGGGTGGAGGGGTGACAACATGTACTAAAATTTTGCAAGATATGAAGTAAATTTTAAGTAAAGAAATCAATGCTCATAAACAAGGAAAGGTAGTACAAGAAGCCAGAAGAGAAATGAAAAAGAATACAGTCATGGAAAGAGAAAATGTCATCAGTTCTACAACAAGTTCCCCTATCATTTATGGTATCTACAACAACTTCTATGCTATATGGATCACAAATAGAACCTATTTAACCAAGTTACAACTTCTATGCCATATGAATCACAAATAGAACTTACTTCACCAAGTTCCCCATCATTCATGGCATCTACAACAACTTCTATGCCATATGGATCACAAATAAAACCTACTTTACCAGATGTTGATCCAACACAATTAGCATTAAAGAAAATTTGGAATCCATTGGAGTGAAATGAGGTAAATGATACATATGCCATATGAATCACAAATAGAACCTACTTTACCAAATGTTGATCCAACACAACTAACATTAAAGAAAACTTGGAATCCATTGGAGTGAAATGACGTAGATGATATAGTAATATGTATTTTTCATTGGCTATAATATCTCTTTCAATACTATTAAAATTCAATTGTTTCAGGATATGTTAAAGAAGGTTGGCCATTTTGGTCCTTTATATGTTTTACAATATCTCTTTCAATACTATTAAAATTCAATTGTATCGAGATATGTTAAAGAGGTTGGCCATTTTGGTCTTTCATATGTTCTTCCAAGCTTTGAAAGTCTTAGGACCAAAAGAGTTGAGAGAATAAAACATAGAATAGAGAAAATAGAGGAAAGAGTTGAACCTATAAGGGATTTATGGACCATTTATGGATGCACTCTAGTTAGTGATGGTTGGACCCATGGTCAGTCTAAACCTCTTTTTCACACCCTTACTTGTTGTCCTTAGGGAGTAATTTATTTGTCTACCATTAATTGTATCAACAAAACAAAGATTGTTGAATATCTATTTGAAATATTGAGGGACACCATCTTATCCATATGAGAGGATATTGTAGTCCAATTTGTTACTGATAATGCATCCAATAGTGAGCTTTTGATGCAACATTTCCCTAAGTTGTTTCAGATACCTTGTGCAACACACTGTATTGATATAACACTTCATGACATTGTTAAAATAGGTTGGGTGCAAGTAAATATATAAATGGTGAAATTTATTTTTAATCATCATTTGAGTTTGATTATATTTAGAAAATACAAAACTAGAAATCTAATCAGACCTAGTGACACTAGGTTTTTTATCCATTTCATTTCACTGCAAAGGGTGGTAGAGAAAAAGGATGCATTAAGACCATTTGTATGCAATGAAGAGTGGGTGAATACTAATTTGTAAAGGTTAGAAGGTGGTAAACTAGTAGAGAATACAATCTTCAGTAAAATGTTTTGGTCATGTGCAGAAAAAAATATATCTATTTGTGAGTCTATTGTACAAAATTTGAGGATGGTTGATTTCTAATGTTGCATGCAAGGGTTTTGTATATGAGATCATGAAAAGGGTAAAATAACACATATCATTGATATGAAATAATGATTGATCAATATATAAACCAATTTGTGACATTATGGACAAAAGGTGGTATATGTTGCATAGGCCATTGCATGCTGGAGGGATTTTTCTAGCACCTAATTACTTTCATATACCTATGGATAGAGATGCCATGGAGATATTTTATTATTGTATGGAGAGGATGTATCTTGATCCTTAGATACAAGATCAAATACGAGTACAATAAATATCATATATGCAAGGCACTGGCCATGATTTCACTATAACAAGGGCGATGCTAGATATGCACCATTGAGAGGTCACCTCTGCTTAGTGGTGGTTTCTCCATAGATATGAGACACCACATTTGAAAACATTTGCGATCAAGGTGTTGAGTCTAACATGCAAATTTTTGTACTACTAATATAATATTATTTTCATGTAAAAAAATAGGTAATCGACATGTGATAGGAGTTGGAGCACACATGATTTCATCCATAGCAAGAAGAGAAACCATATAGGAGCTAGAAAATTGGCAGATCTAGCTAGCATTCATTGCAATTTACACTTGTGGATGAAATCTTGGAGGGGAAGACATCCACTTCAAGGATAGTATGAGAAGTCCCCCCTGTTTTTAGTGCATCTAGTCCATCTTCACATGTGCCCATTGTGGGACCATCTTCCACATCCACACATCACATCAATGCGGATTATGTCTTGTTTAGAGATATTCCATAGGAGAGTGCTAACAGTGATAATTCCTCTATAATGTCTCAATACACCAATGTTGATGATGACAATGGAGATGAGATCACCTACACACCTTGAAATAGTTTTGGCTCTTCATTTTGATCATAATCATAACATTTTCAGTTATATTAGTAATTTTGTATAAAAACTTAATTCTTTAGCTATGTTTTAACTGTTTAACATTCAATGGTTGAATTATTATCATTTGACATGTTATATTATGATTCCTGGCTACTTTCCTAAAAAAGAAGTTGAACCCAATGATTTGGAGAAGAGTGAAAGAAAATGTGAGACTTGAAACAACATTTGTATGCCACTATGGACAACCTTGGAACTAGTAATTGTTGTTGAGTTTCATCATTGATTGCACAAGATTGTTTCACTATAGTCTTCATTTTTATCTAATATTATGATGATACTACAAATTTATTTTGACATCAAAATGCAAGATAATTTGATGGTGGCATTACTTATATTATCTCATTGAATGAAAAATGGGTGCCTTGTTGCATACTGACATCGAAGTCTTTGTGATAATGATTTTCCTATACGACAACCTTCTCTTTTTCTATGCCAAAGTTGCTATGAGGTTTGTGTTGAGATGGTAAAGTGTCTTATTTCTTTCCAATCCTACTTTTAGCTAGGGAAATGGTTTTTGATTAAAATCCCAACTCAAAAAGTAAAATATCAATAGGACCTTCATCTATTTGAAAGAGGTTTGATGAATCATGTTATAATAAACCTTGGATACAAACTTTTTTTGGATGCTTGGTTGGCACCATATTGACAATTACATGTAGTAAAAGAAGGATGGAGTTTTGATTGAGCCATTATGGGATCAAATAAACAAGAAAGGTAGGATATCTAGCCATCATAGCCTAACCAAGAAAAAAATGGTAGTAAATGTAAATGGAGGTACTAAAGGAACTGTAACATGAAACCAAGAACTATGTTACTTAAACATGCAAACCTCAAGCCCTCAATCTCCCTCTATGGAATTTCATGGTTTAGAATATTGTTGTCATTATTCTTCTCCTTTATTTGAGTTTTCTTATGTTTCTTTCTATCCATGTTATACTAAAATTTAGAATATTGTTGTCATTATTCTTCTCCTTTAGCTAAGTTTTCTTATGTTTCTTTCTATCCATGTTATACTAAAATTTAGTGCACATGTTATACATCTTGTGTATGTCAATTTCTTGTACATGTTATACATTTTATACACAACATGCCTTTGTGCTTGTTGTCTATGCCAAGTTGCATACAGAGCAGGCCATTAGGCCTTATGTGTATGGCATACATCCCAGTTGTGTATGGCATACAAAACAGGCGCCTGCCGTGTATTCCAATTGGGATACACAATAGGCCACGTGCGTGTTGTGTATGTGAAGTGGCATACAACGCAGGCCCAATGGCCTGTTGTGTATTATGCTAAGTGGCATACAAAACAGGCCATTGGGCTTACTGTGTATGTCACTTGGCATACACTGTAGCAATAGGGGCTATTGTGTATTCCAAAGTTACAAAGTTACCTAGTTCATTTTGGTTTTCTTGGACTAAAGCTAAATAGTCTAGGAGGAAGTATTCTTTGTCTTTGATGTCTTGTATTAGAAAGAGTGCAACATTCAGACTTCCTCGGAGATCACCCATCCGAGTACTACTCTATCCCAAGTGCTTTTAACTATGGATCTTGCTCTTATGGAGTTCAATGCATTAATGCCAATAAAATTACCTATAAAGAATTGTTATTCGATGGGATTTTGTGGGCCACCTTATGTACAAACTTTCTACTTAAATTGCAGTTCTTGTATGTTGACTAATGCTACTGTAGGTTAAACCTGCTTACACTCAAGGCACACAAAGGTTTGACAAACACAATTTTTCTGTTGGTACATGCATTAGAACCACAATCAAACAATCACCATATATAATATGGAGGTGATTCAATGTTTTATCTACACAACCAGGATGGATAATGGACGGCTCATATGGATTTCTGAAGCATGCTAGATCATGATCATGGGCACCTAATTAGTGTGGGAGATTAAAATCACTTAGACTAAAATTAAAACTAGTATGCTTTTAGCAATATCAACATAGAAGGAGGTGCTCACGAATATTTGAATGGTGATTTTCTACAAGAATTCACCTTCCAACATGCAACGTCGGGGTTGTTAATTGTCTTCTCACATTTTGATGTGCATTGGTATGTTGAGGCTTTCATATATGTATCATAATCATTGTAATATATTTGTATCATATTTAGAATAGAATTAAATTAGTTTAGTTTCATTGTAATATATTTGTATCATATTTAGAATAGAATTAAATTAGTTTAGTTTGGTGGATTTATATTTTGTTTATAATATAATAATAATAATAATAATAATTTATTTTTAAGGTTAAGTTTAAATCAAATATTAAATACTTTTTATTTGTAAAATAAGTATAATTACATTTATTTGTCGAACAAGTATAATCACATTTAAATGAAACAATGAAGCAATTGGAAATCAACTATTAACTATTAAATATCATATTTGTTAAGGTATTTGTAAACCATAATTTACTTTAGTTTTGTCCTTCCATCTTATTACATTCTTTGTTTAGATATCTTCACAATATATCTTCTCCTTGTTTCATAATTTAAAGCAATGTGTCATTTTGAAATTCTGGTGATCTCGCGTGATGGAGAAATATCGATGAACTCATTTGCAGAAAGAATGGATATTGACAGAATCTTCAAGAATGGGTTCAAGGTGTTCAATATTGATCATCATACTACCCATTCCATTGTGAAACCAACCAACATACCCTTGCATATCTGGCTTAGAAATTGTAACAGAAGACTGAATGTTAGTCACATAGTCATAATGGATCATATTTGGAGAGGTCTGCACATATTTTTACTATTCATATGGAATAGTAATCAATACATTTGATGAACATTAAGTCTAGCTGTGCATCCAATTGGGCGAATAACTATTACTATATTAGTAGGTTATAATCAACCATCAAACATAATAGTAATACAACCTTTGCAGTGTGTGAGGAAACTATTCTCATTGTAATCAATGACATTATTATATATATATATATATATATATATATATATATATATATATATATATATATATCTTTTTGGAGGAGTTGTTTCAATGGCTCATGTTTAACTGCATGAATGGAATGGTTGTGGTTAAATCTCTAAATATGCAATGAGTAATTAGAAGAGTTAGAAGAGAGGAAATTACTATTGCAATGCCCTTATCCTTGGCGTTGACCACTTTTTCAAAGAGATATTAAGATCCATTTGAGAGTAGAAGAAATTGATTTGCAAATGATGTATTTGAGTAGATGATCATATTTGATTTGATCGAGTTTATGCTTATTTGACTCCTTGATCTTCTTTTATGTAGTACAAAACAATGTAACCACTGGTCAACATGCAAGAATCACACTAAGATATTAAGATCCATTTGAGAGTAGAAGAAATTGATTTGCAAATGATGTATTTGAGTAGATGATCATATTTGATTTGATCGATTTTATGATGATTTGACTCCTTGATCTTCTATTATGTAGTACAAAACAATGTAACTGGTCAACATGCCAGAATCACACTTTCCATTTGGAAAAGTCATTGACCCATTAAAATGTGGTAAGTATTGTGCGGTCAGAGTTTCACCATGAGTACATGTGTGTCAAATTCATTATCATTGGGTCATACTTGTTGGCAATGGATTTGACTATCTAGTGAATTAGTTTGGCTCGTTTTATATGCCAATGAGTGTCTTGTTAACAATCTTGGCTCGTTTTTTATGCCAATGAGTATCTTGTTAACAATCTTAACCTATTGAACATGGATAACAACTCATTTAGGAAAGCAATAATAGAATTTTTTAAAATATTTAGCATAGCTAACAACTCATCCATGGACATTGGGTACACTACTCTTTCATCAAATTTGACATGGACTTCATTGAGACCAATAAAAGTAAATGTTGTAAAACTCAACAAACCCAACCTTCTTGACTTAATATTTTTTTTCCTTTGTTGTATGGTTGGAATCCTCATGGATTTGTGAGAGTTATTATTCACATCTATTAGTATATTCTAGACAAATATACATCAAATTCTACTTCATTTAACGATTGTCAGTGTAGTGTTTTTAGTGTTTTGTAACTTACAGGCATAGGTCCATTCCCTTTTGCTTCAACCTTCAATGGTTGAAGCAAATATATATCAAATTCTACTTCATCTAATGATTGTCAGTGTAGTGTTTTGTAACTTACAGGGATAGGTCCATTTCCTTTTTCTTCAACCTTCAATGGTTGAAGCACTAATATGTGTGAAAAATAAAAATAAAAACAAAAATAGAACATCTTGATCTGAGGACTGAGCCGAATGATGAAGAAGAAATTGAATAATATAGAGGTAAGTATGATGGGATATAAACAGATAGGTAGGAAGGTAGTTCGATTTATTACTTGACTCCACCCACTTCTCCGAGTGTTTCATGGACAATAAAGGTGTGAACTCACCCTTACTAGCATCAATGATGATGAGTGTGTCCACCCCAAAAATAATTGTGTTTGCACTAAATATAATAATATTGTAAAATATGGAGTTGATAAGTCAATGAAGTAGGCTACCCTAGATATTTGTTGAAGTAGGTGAGAAATTTTCTCACAATCAATTTCCAAGTTGTTGTCAATCCCCAACTATTGATATGATTTAGTGAGTATGGATACAATGGATGCAAATCAATGAGTACAATGTACAATATGCTCAGGAAGACCATAATTGTGTTCGCACTAAATATAATAATATTGTAAAATATGAAGTTGATAGTCAATGAAGTAGGCTACCCTAGATATTTGTTGAAGTAGGTGAGAAATTTTCTAGCAATCAATTCCCAAGTTGTTGTCAATCCCAAACTATTGATATGATTTAGTGAGTATGGATACAATGGATGCAAATCAATGGATGCAAATCAATGAGTACAATGTACAATATGCTCAGGAAGACCATAATTGTGTTCACACTAAATATAATAATATTGTAAAATATGGAGTTGATAAGTCAATGAAATAGGCTACCCTAGATATTTGTTGAAGTAGGTGAGAAATTTTTTCACAATCAATTCCCAAGTTGTTGTCAATCCCCAACTATTGGTATGATTTAGTGAGTATGGATGCAATGGATGCAAATCAATGAGTACAATGTACAATATGCTCAGGAAGACCATAATTGTGTTCGCACTAAATATAATAATATTGTAAAATATGGAATTGATAAGTCAATAAAATAGGCTACCCTAGATATTTGTTGAAGTAGGTGAGAAATTTTCTCACAATCAATTCCCAAGTTGTTGTCAATCCTTAACTATTGACAAGTTGTTGTCAATCCCTAACTATTGATATGATTTAGTGAATATGGATACAATGGATGCAAATCAATGAGTACAATTTACAATATGCTCAGAAAGACCATTAATGACATAACAACCAATTTGTACACGTAATCTTCGTGAACATTAATTATACAACAATCCAATTTGTACTCCTGAAATCAATCCATCCATTTACACTAGTCCTGTTAATAATCCAGCAAGGCATTCTACCCGAGGTAAAATAAGCTGAAATAAAAATGCATCAATTCATAAACCTTCAATTGTTATCACCCACTTGGCATGGTCAACCTTCTCATGAAAGTGTGTCGTGTGTTCTATTTATTTTTTTGAATTGTCATAATAAAAAATTGAATTTAGAAAAAACAAAATTTTGAGTGGTTACGGAGTCAGGCTCTGACATTTCTGATCCAATCGAGGCTCTTTCTGATCCAATCGACGCTCTGACCATCTGACCACCTGCATATTGCAGTAGTGCAGTCCAAGGCTTCTCTGACACATCATGCATTGAGGTCACAAATTTGACAAGTTTTGTTTTTGCATCTCTAAAGCGTTTTTCTTACAGAGAGATTGCAGGCAAATACACTGAGGAGTTGAGAACACTAGGCCTAAAGCTGCTGGCAGCGATTTCTGAAGCTCTAGGGCTCGATTCTGATTACTTAAATAAAGTTTTTGGAAAAGAAAGCCAGTTCATGCTTATAAATTACTATCCTCCATGCCCGAATCCAGACCTTACCCTTGGAGTAGCAGGCCATTCAGATCCAGGTGCCATGACGGTTCTTATGCAGGGGGATGTCAGCGGCCTGCAAGTACTAAAATTTGGAAAGTGGGTCGCTGTAGAACCCATACCAATAGCTTTTGTCTTGTTAAGGGGCCTTGATGTAGTCCCGGACCGCTCCGGTTTGTCTGTCTCAGATTCATCAAGTAATTACCAGGTAAGAACTGAGTCTGAAACTCAGCCTTCAACTGCTCTCAGGTTCAGAGCGAGCACTTACTGACAATGAAGGGCAGTGTATCCTGGTAAGCAGCTGGCGATGAGATAGTGTAGGCTGTAAGTAGCTGGCGGTGAGATAGTGTCTGTGGTAAGCCGCTGGCGGTGAGATAGTGTTCTCCACTGCCAAAACCTACACCCAAACCTCGACTGCAGTGTACAACACTAACTAATTTTTAGTATTTGTTTTTTTAATTAATTTTTAATTATAAAAAAATAAAAAATAATATATCTTACACCAGGGCAATAATGTCAAATCGCAATGCTCTTAACTAATCAGAAATTGAAAATTAAAAAGGAAATAAGACAGGGTATGAAATTGAAAATTAAAAAGGAAATAAGACAGGGTATTGGGGAACATAGGTTATCCAATGCAGCCATCTCCAAAACGAACTAAATAATGCCACAAAACACACCGGTTAATAGGCGGTCAAAGGATTTTGACTGCTAAGCGAATGCTATAGTCCCTCGCCTAGGCAGGGACTAATCAATAGCATGGATCTAGGGGAGAGCTAATGAAATCAGCGAAAGGTGGAGTTGAAATATACATTACACATTAATCCAGTAGCAACACAAACAAACCTAAATTGCTCACCTTTACTATCCCACTAAATTAGGTGTTCAAAATGTCATTGATCGATATGTTTGGTATTTTCAAACCACTCCCTTGTATTTGAACCATGGGAGAACATGTATATCCACCTTCTCGAATGCTTTTAACCTATTTAGAAAAGGCGATCTTGAGAGTTTGTATTCCTAACTTGGAGTTAATGGTTCAATCAATTCTAGAACAAATCTCATCATAGATATCTTTATCACACACTAAAATTGAGTTTTTCTAATATTTGAGTTTTGTTCAAGTGGATATATCTCTCTATAATAGATCATGGTTTAGAAAAGGTTATGGTTATCACTCGTTATCCATATTTGAAGGTTATCTATATTTGTCGCTAGTTATCCATTCATGGTTTCTAGTCATGAATATCACTTAGTTTATTTGTGAATTCCATATCATACATGAAGGATAATTATTAACTACATTAGTCAATGCTTTGGAAATAATGAAAACATATAATGAGACATCATGTTTTCCGAAGCTTCTCAAGGTTGATTTGCATGAAAACTATCACAAAGTGTTTTAAACTCTATAGAAAACTATCTAATGCATCTAAGTTTTTTTTTCTCTTAGAAGAATTCTAATGGACAAGAACCATTTATTTGTAGTAAAAAGAAAATATAATTAGTAATTCAAAGGATTAAGTTAACTAAATGAGAGACACAATTTATGGGATATGGGGAAAATAGAATAGGCTAAACTTCATTTGAGAGCCATAATGAACTAGATCCATCTTTGAAATCGATTCTCTGCTATAGAAATTGAATAATGAACTATCTATTATATAAATCCCGAAGGTTTGCATCATTACTGCATTTTTCTTATAAAGTGTTGAAATTCTATGATCTATGTTATTGCACATTGTTGGCATAGTATGGCCCTTAAGGTCTTAGTATTCAAACCAATGCTCTCATACCAAATGTAGAACCCCTCTACAAGATGCTAATCAATTAATCATTCATTAAATACATACACAATAATAACTTTGTTTTAACATAATTTCACTGATTTTCATTTACACAATTCTTCTACGTTTGCTCAATGATAAATCTAAATTACATGATGAAATAAGTAATAGGTTAAATCTAAGATTTAGAACTTAAAACATAAGTATATAAAAAATATCAAAAACAAAATACCACCGAAAAATACCTCCTCCTTAGTTTGTAGAAGCTCATCACTTGTAATGTAGTTTTGGGCGCTTCCAATCATTCTTTTCCTGTTTGCCCAAAGGGAAACAACACAATCCTCCCAACCAAATAGGAGCCTAGCCAACTTCCTAGCTCCAAGAAACCTTTTAGTTTCTTGAACCTCCGTGCCCGTGACTCCAAGAACAACAAAGCACAAATTCTCTAAGAATACTATCACAAGTATTACATCTTCCAAGAATTGTCCAACCTCTCAATTGTAATGTACCTCAAATTTGGCATAATTTTTTTTTTCTATGGGACATTAATCTCCAATTTTGTCTAATAGATTCGTAGAAAGGGTAGGTAAAGTTTACTCTGATCATAGATTTATATTCTTCCTGTCACGCAAGGAAAATCCTACACCAAGCTAACTTAATTTTTTTTTATATGAGTGGTTCTCCAAAAGTTCTATACCTTTATGCAACACATATAAATTTTTTCCTTTACATATAGATATTAAATGCATATACTTATATCTGTCTATATAGTAATGTGCATTTAGGATTGGAGTCCTAATTTTCCTTATTAATATATGATCCTTCATGCTTGCGTGCAAGTCTATATCATTGACCTTGTAATAATAGAATACCTACCAAAAATGAATGTTGCGTCAGGAGTTATACCTTTAGTATAGAATACATAGTATATCATAGGTTAGTACTACCATTTGACAATGTCTGAGTCATTTAAATGGATTTTCATTGTGAATTCCTTCGTAATTATAGTTCTTCTAGTCACTATGCTAAAAAGGGTTTAGGTAAGGAAAAATCCCATGTGAAAACCTTGTTCAACTAAGTCTTAAAATCAACTCAAACTCATCCAAACAAAATGATGATGGTAGTCTAACTGAGACAAAGCAGTTTGCACCTAACTAGTCTTGACTAGTCGTTTCTTGATATGTCTATCATTAATTTCACAATACTGTTATTAAGGGTAGGATGCGTACTTGTCAGAGGGAGTTAAGGTTCTGCTCCTGTGATTAATGGGGGTTCTGTTGTGCAAATTCCAATGGCCCTTTCACTCAACCCCTCCTCTAATCCTGTTGTGCCAACTCTACCCTAGCACATGGCTCCACCAGCCCTGTACCTTCAACATTTACTCTGTGCAATGCGAAGTTTTCCCCCTTATGGTTATGCGAGTTTACTCCTTGTCATTGTGAACTCCGAAAGGCTCTGTGTGTTGTTTCCCTGTTCGGGGAGTTTTTCCTGGTCCAAAATGACTTTGTATGTTGTTTCCTCAGCGTGGGAGGGCTATCACCATGGAGGTTGTTGCTCGACGGAACAACCGGTGTTAATCGTCTTTCTAGTAAGTTTATGAGGCTATTATGTTTAAGTAGGAGAGTGGAGTCTGCTACAGTGAAAGTATTTCTTCATTCTGTAACTCTTGTTGTAACTTCTATTTAAATCCTCCCTTCATCGATATTACTTGGAAATTCTTTGGGGTTATTATTGCCTCTATTAAAAGTTGAAATGTTCTTTGGTTCCCATTTTAATATTTCCGAGGTCTCGGCTCTCCATCTCCTCGATCTGTTTTCAGAGGATTTTCCTAGTTTAGTCTCTTGGGAAGAAGGAAAATTAGGGTTTTATTATGTCTTAATATCGATATTCTTTCTCGCTCTTACCCTGTAGTTGTGCATCGAGGTCTAATATTGAATACTTAAGAAGTTTTGTAGATTTGATTGCAACTCTGTGTGTAATACCCTATATTGCTTCTTGTTCTTTCTCTTCGCGAAGGGGTGAGTCCACCCGTCGATGCTCTTACTCTGACTCTGAACTGTTTCTTGCACATGGAATTTTTCTTTAAGGATAAAAGCATTCTTGTTTGGGTATAATAAATAAATCTGTCTAAAGTGCTCTTGTATAATTCATAGAAATCTACCTTACAGTATATGACACTTTGAGTTGATAGTTCTGTGTTTATATTGAAAAGACTGTTTACTTTCGTCGAATGATATTTGAACTGTGATTTTCTTATGTCAAGAATACTATATGTTGCAAAGCGAACTCTTGAGGTCTGGTTATGTAATCTTTGTACTAACTATTTCACTATCATTACTTTCTGCAATCTGATTCTCGAAGGGTTTAAATTCGACCGTTAGGTATAATATCGGTTTAGTGTGTAAGGTTTATAGTAGGTCATCGTACATCATGACTTATACCATACGTATGTTAAAGAAAGACTAGTCATATCGACTAATTCATTTTATTTAGATTCATTGACTATCTTAAAAAGAATGTTTTCTTCTTGTTCATTTTGTTTGTTTTAAGATTGGGTATAATTCACTAATGATTTGCCTTGTTGATGCGAGGTACCCATCAGAGAGTTACTGAACCATCCTCCCTCGGCCCGGACGTCTCTCTAGCTAGAAAGTGATAAGGCAAAGATACGAGCTTGCATGCCAAAATATGAGTATCTCTCGGGAAAGAAAATCTGTTTGTTAAAAGTTATCATCTTGTTGATGTTTTCTGTTACCTTTTCTTCATATAAAAAGCTAATAATTACAGGGTATCCTTTTTGCAGAGCTTCAGTCTACGTAAGTTCTAGATAACCACCCCTTCCTTTGGCACAAAAGGTATTCGGGTTCTGGGCCCATCATCTCTCAGACTCAACTCTACAGATTCTAGAAAAAAGGAGGTCATGGTTCTGTCACAAATTTTATCATTACTAAGTAAAGTTCTCTTTGCACCGATTTCTTGTATCGGTTTATTAAGGGTTAAACCCTAGTTTTATGTTCACACTTCAATACTTGGAAGAGAATGCAAATCTTGCGCCTGGATGGAAAAATAACTATAAAGGGGTTAAATCCCTGATCATTTCTTTTCATGTTTCCGTGCGAAGTCGGAAAAGATGGAATATTTTGTCCATCTTTCCAGAATTTCCTTATTACTAATTATACAGTCGTTTCCTTTAAAATTTCCATGCATGGTAGTGTAGCAGTATTTGATAAATTCTTTAAAGCCTAGTACCGTAATTATGTGAGCATGAAGGGCTTGGTTCTACTATAAGTATGCGATTGTATTCACTCTTTCCAATTTCATTCATCGTTATTATGTATTTATAACTATACACATGCATACTTGTTTCATGTATAAATTTAACATTGTTAGAGGTTTAACCTATGTCTATTACCATCCATTTGTAATTCGGCTTATTGACAGTTACATAAATACAACAAGCAAACTTATTTGAGCATAGATTTAAGTCTGGTAGGGATTTACTTATTGCCTGTTACAGCCATTTGTAATATAATTCATAGTAAGAATTCACACAACGATGATACTAGATATATCTATATAAATACCCTCTTTAATCAATAGAACAATTCTTGAGTTAGAAATAATTTCAATAGAAATAGTTCACCCAACAATGTATACGTGTACTTTAATCATGATTCTCGCATAAATGGACATCTATAACCAGAAGAAAGGTAGAGGAACATATCTAAACTGGTTCGCTAGAAAAAAAAAGGAACAACCACATTCCTCCCAACCTTAGAACAGGGCAGCCAAACTTGTCCTGTTCACCCCCTAGTCTGACCATGAATCCATGAGGGCTAACTCAAAACTCCTCCTAAGCAATTTCATTCCACTCCAAAAGTCTTCTCCTTGCCTCACACTCAGCAAGTAGTGTTCATAACAACAAGCAAAACAATGATATTTTTCCCCAGCATACTAGGGAGTGTCCCGCCTCCTCACATATGCCATATATCAAAACCAAAAATGCCTAGGTCTTTTTCCCTCTTGGAAAATTTTGCATCTTTCCAAATCCCTGATTGTCAAGGGCTACCAATGGCCAAATTCACGATTTTCCACTTGTAACAATCAACCCTGAGGGAGTTCCAACATGTTCCCCACTCATGGAGTCATGGTCAGCTGATTTCAACATGGTTGTTCCATTTGTCCTCCTCCAATAATTATAAAATATTTTGTTTTTGTACAAGTGTCACATTTAAGTAGTTAGTTGGGTCAAATCAGATCTCTGCCCAATAGTCATAATTATTAATTACAGGTAACCAAATTCGAAATTTGGAATTGCCATAAATGGGAAAAAAATTCCAATTTCAAATTTACCAAAAACGGAATAAATTTCCTAAGAAATTGAAAATTCAAAAATACTTTATTTTTGGGGATGTCACATCCTTTCCCCCTTCAGTAAAACACTGTCCTCAATGTTCATTCCTTTGCTGGAACAAGATTGGATGAGATTTCCACAAATCTCCCTCCAACTCCCAAGTGGCCTCCTCAGGGCTAAAGTGCTTCCATTGCACCTTTACCTGAGCGGCGACTATGTTCCGAAGTGTTATTTCTCTTTGATCCAGAATATGTAGGAGTTCCATATGGAACTCTCCTTCTGGTTCCACCTGCACCAAGTTCCAATCGATCATATGAGTAGGGTCATGAACATAATTCTTTTACAATGAAACATGAAATACATTATGAATTTTTAGATTGGTTGGGAGTGCAAGTTGGTATGCTATGGGTCCAATTTGAGCTAATATCTCGAAGGGCCCACAAAACCTAGTTGCCAACTTGGCACAGTTCCCTATCTTTAGTGAACTCTTCCAGGATTTGACCTTTAAGTAAACATGATCTCCCACTTGAAACTCCAAGTGTCTTCTTTTCTTGTCCGCATAACTCTTTTGTCTGTCATGTGCCTATTTTAAGTTCTGTTGTACATTTCTTACCGTACTTTCCATTTCTTGGATCATCTTCGGTCCAACCATGAGTCTATCAACCGGGTTGTCCCAGCTAATTGGAGTCTTACACTTTCTGTCGTATAGTACTTCGAAGGGGCTCAATTTAGCTAAAGTTTGGTACCCATTGTTATATGAAAGTTCTACCAAGTGTAGGTAGTCTTCCCACTTGCTTGATTTTGTTCTTACATACATGTGGAGCATATCTTCTACGATTTGATTTGTTCGTTCAGTCTGTCCATCCGTTTGTGGATGATAATTCATGCTGAAATTCAAATTAGTATTTATCCCTGTAATAAAGTCCAATGATATAGTCTTCAATTTCCATTCCGGTATTGGTAAGGGCTGCAATAGGCCGGCGGGATGTTGGTGTTTGAATTTTACTTGTCGACAATCTTGACAATTAGCTAAGTATTCTCTTGTCTCACCCTTCATATTAGGCCAATAAATAATTTTCTAAGTGTTGTTATCGTTTTATGGTATCTTGGATGACCAGAATATGGTTTCTTATGCACTTCATCCAAAACTATTAATTTTAACTCTGCTGAATCTGGTATGTATATTCTGTTTTTGAATCATAGTAGGCCATTTTTATCAATACTCATCTCTGTTTTTCCTGAATTCTTTGTAGTATTTTGTAATCCTGCCACTGTCTTAGTGTAATTTTCGTCGTTGTTACCTGCAATATTTACCCTCTATTCAAGATCACTTTCTTCCCTGCTGACATTTATTTCAAATAACTCATGAACTCTTCTGCTTAAAGCATCAGCTACTTTATTTTCCTTACCCTTGACATGTCTTACCTCAAAGTCAAATTCGCTCAAGAAGGCAAGCCACCTTGCTTGCCTTGCATTAAGGTCCAGCTGACTAAACACATATTTCACACCACTATTATTTGTCAATAATAGAAACTTTCTACCCATTATGTGGTTTCACCACATTTTTAAGGCGTGTATTACTGCTGCCAATTATAAATTGTGAGTGACATAGTTTTGCTCATGTTCCTTTGATTTCCGAGACTCATAACAAATAACATGTCCTTCTTGACTTAGGACACCACCTATTCCTTCTTTACTTGCATCAACATAGACGATAAAGTCTTTATCTGGGTCTGCTACCTTTAAGATTGGTGTTGATGTTAACAATTCCTTTAACTTATTAAAACTTTCTTGACACTTATGTGACCAGTTAAACTTGGTCCCTTTATTTTGTAATGATGTGATAGGGTAAGCAATTTTGGAAACCCCTCTATAAATATGCGATAATATCCGGTGATTCCCATGAATGACCGGATATCCGCCACATCCTTTAGTACCAGCCATTCCATAATGGCCCTTATTTTCTTAGGATTGACTGCAATACCATATGCAGATATTACATGTCCTAGGTACTGTATCTTCTTCTGATAAAAATCATAGTTATCAAATTTAACATACAGTTTGTGCTTCCTTAAAGTTTGCAGAACTATTCTTAAGTGTTCTT
Source organism: Picea mariana (assembly GCA_032191745.1). NCBI lineage: Eukaryota > Viridiplantae > Streptophyta > Pinopsida > Pinales > Pinaceae > Picea > Picea mariana. The sequence continues at coordinate 30,181 of JASDQU010370870.1, forward strand.
CCTGTTCTTCCTCTGTTTTAGAATATACCAGAATGTTCTCAATGAATAAAAATACAAATTTGTCCAAATACTGACTAAAAATACTGTTCATTAAACACATAAATGTGGCTGGCGCGTTAGTGAGTCCAAAAGGTATGACTACAAATTCGTAATGTCCATATCTTGTTCGAAAAGTTGTTTTACTTATGTCCTCGTCTTTTATCCTAACTTGATGATATCCAGATTGTAAATCCAACTTCGAAAAGATCTTTGCCCCACCTTCTTGATCGAATAGATAATTTATCCTAGGTAATGGGTACTTGTTCTTAATAGTCATTTTGTTCAATTGTATATAATTGATACATAGTCTTAGAGTACCGTCTTTCTTTTTCACAAAGAGGACTGGTGCACCCCATGGTGAAACACTCGGTCTGATATATTCTTTGTCCAATAATTCCTGTAGTTTCATTTTTAATTCTATTAATTCCGGTAAAATCATTCAGTAAGGTGCTTTAGAGATAGGGGCTGAACCAGGTAGCAGGTCTATAGAAAAGTTTATTTCCCTTCTAGGGGGTAATTCAAGTATTTCATCAATAAAGACGTCTCTGAAATCACGTAGAACAACAAATTCTTCCAAGTTGGGTTTATCTTCTTTTTCTAACAAGTTTGTTACTTGGATGGTGTAAACTTGACAACCCTTTCTCATGCATTTCTTGAATTGCATTGCTGTGACTTGTCCAAATGATACTAGTTTTTCTATACCTTGGGTTGTCCTAGTAGTGTCATTTTCGTCCTTATATTTAAGTGTCTTTGCATAACAATCTAGTGCTGCTTTGTGCCTTTATAACCAATCCATTCCGATAATCACATCATAAGATCCTAGTGGTAGATTGTTCAAATTTGTTCTTATGTTTTGACCATCTAAACTGAACTCATAATCAGAAATAAAGTCAACCACTTTCCTTTTAGTTCTTGTTGCTAGTTGTACCAGCCATGGTTTTGCATGTCTCATTTTCTTAAGTTTATTTGACTCTACTACACTAGATGTGATATAACTTAGCGTAGCTCCAAGATCAATTAAAACAGAAATTCGAGCATTATTGATTTTACCTTCAATTTCTACCATAGATGACTGGTGGTCAGCTTTCTGACCATCTATGGTTGCATTGATTCGATGCAAGCTTCTGCCCACATCACCCACCATCGAGGATTCCTGCAAATTATGAACAAAAGTTCTGTTTGCTGAATTTAAATGTGGAAAGTTCCTCCTTAGATGAGGTTCTCCACATTCCCAACACTTTAAGGGTTCCCGGGGGCTGTCCCCAAACTTATTTGTTCCCAGATTTACCGTTTTACTGCCTCCTTGTGTGCTTGGATGGTTGGAGTGAAAATATTTCCTTGGAAATATTTTTTTTGCATTCCGAGAAGGGACTGGCTGGTATCCTTTCTTTCGTTGGTTTATTCGGTCTTGTTTCTTTTCCTTCCAAGCCTTGGGAAGTTCTGTTCGTTGTTTGTATTGGTCGTAACACATTTGGGATTTTCTGAATACTTCACTTAGGGACTTGGGATTATCAAATTCGATTCTGTCCTTGTAGGACTGTGGTAAACAACTTAGGAACCACTAGATTTTCACTTTATCCTCCCGGATATAAGGTATGAATCTTAGTAATTCCAGGAATTTATTTATTAGATCTTCCATAGACATTTGTCCAAGTCGTAACTCATAAAATTCTTTCGTTTTTATTTCATAGTAGCTTTCAGATAGGTACTGTTTCTTAACGTATTTCTTAAAGTCATACCATTCCATCTGTTTCTCCTTTAGTCCCTTGGCCAATTTCAGGTCTTTCCACCAAATGCTGGCTTTTCCTTTCAGATTATAGATGGACATTATAACTTTCATATTGCTAGAATAGTTGTATATATGGAAGTACTTTTTGATATCCAGTAACCATGCTTCAACTTCTTCACCTGTCCTGGATTCCCCATCAAATGTAGCAGGTTTGATCTTCTTAAATTCTCCCTCAAGATGATCTACCTGTTTCCTTTTTCTGTCTATTCTTTCTTTATCTTCAGCTGAAGGGATACCTTCAGATGAGTTGTCCTCTTTTTCTGCTTCAAGACCAGAATTCTTGGAGGCCCTTTTACTGACCCCTTCTTCATGGTTATCGTACTTTGGTATTTTATTTGTCACTATATTGTGCAACAGGACTTCATTTATTTCTTGTTGCTCCTGCCGTGCTTTATTTAGTTTCTCATTGTTGCTTTGAAAAACTGCAGCTCAACAATGAGATTCCTCATCGTTTCCAAAACTTTAGTAGGTGAGATTCTGTCATTATTTTGTCTTGGGTCTTCAAGATTTCTTTGTTTAGGATTCCCATCAAGTCTGATTTCTGCGTCATCCTGGGCTGCCATAATTAACACGAAACAGAAAAGGGTTTTTTGTTTGTAATAATAAAAGTTTATTATTTTTACCTAAACAAAAACATGTGCTAAGTGAATAATGTGGCCCTATTCATGGTCCAAGTGCTGTAGCCTTTGCTCTGATACCATATGTAATGTACCTCAAATTTGGCATTAAAAAAATATAAAATCTATGGGACATTAATCTCCAATTTCGTCTAATAGATTTGTAGAAAGGGTAGGTAAAGTTCACTCTGATCATAGATTTATATTATGCCTATCATGTGAGGACAATCCTACACCAGGCTAACTTAAAAAAACTTTATATGAGTGGTTCTCCAAAAGTTCTAGTACCTTTCTGAAGCACACATAATTTTTTTCCTTTACATATAGATATTAAATACATATACATATATCCGTCTATATAGTAATGTGCATTTAGGATTGGAGTCCTAATTTGCCTTGTTAATATATGATCCTTCATGCTTGCGCACAAGTCTATATCATTGACCTTGTAATAATAGAATACCTACCAAAAATGAATGTCATGTCAGGATTTATACCCTTAGTATAGAATACATAGCATATCATATTTTAGTACTATCATTTGACAATGTCCAAGTCATTTAAATGGATTTTCATTGTGAATTCCTTTGTAATTGCAGTTCTTCTAGTCACTATGCTAAAAAGGGTTTAGGTAAGGAAAAATACCATGCGAAAACCTTGTTCAACTAAGTCTTAAACTCAACTTAAACTTATCAAAACAAAACAACGACAGTAGTCTAATTGAGATGAAGCAATTTGCACCTAAATAGTCTCGACTAGTTGTTTCTCGATATGACTGTCATTAATTTTGCAATACTGTTATTAAGGGTAGGAGGCGTACTTTTCAGAGGGAGTTAAGGTTCTGCTCCTGTGATTAATGTGGGTTCTTTCGCACAGATTTGATGCAGGAGCATCACCGACTCATCAAGCAAGCCAACACATCAAGCGGAGATCAGCTGGACAAACCAACCAAAATTTTTGAAAATGCTTTGGGATTGTTGTGCCAGACCTTTAATGGATCATTTATGAAAAGCGCCTTTTGTATATTGTATTGGACTTTGAGCGATACGCTCTCATCCTTAGTAGATAGGAGGCATTTAATCTAGTTAATGCTGGTAGATAGGATTTTAAGTCTATATTTGATAGTTTAGAGTCCGAGAGGGAAAACGGATATAGACACCCTCATTGTACCATTGTAAGATAGTAGTGAAGAATAGTGGAAGCATTCAGGAGAAGAGAAGAGCAAGCAGAGAATAGTGTATGAAGAACACCCATGTACAGGCATTTGAATTAATAGAATAAAGTTTTGATTCAAACTCATGGTTGGTGTTGTTTCTCTGTGTATATTGTTTATGTGCTCATGAATGTTTGCTTCTTGTTATGCATTTTCTTTGTATATGTTGTGCATGAGATTTCATGTTTCAAACTGAAGTCTGAAAGGGGGAGAGAGTGAGGCTCAATTGTTTCTCTATCTGAGCCAGGAGATTCCTGCAAGGTGTGCAGTTGAAAACATCCGCAAGGAGTGCGTTGATGAAGGCTCAGGTAGTCTAACTCTTGTTCTCATTCGCCCAGAAGTGGATTTGGGTTGTTGAAGCCGTGCAGGAAGTGCGCAGGCTGAAGAGGAAATCTCAGTCGTGAGTCTGAGAAGGAAGCTTTGGAGGACTGTTGCTGCAGGAGTGCGCAGAGTCAGAAGAAGTTCGAACACTTAAAGTGTTTGCAGGGTTTCCGTAAGGAGTGCGCGCAAAGAGATCTCTTTTCTAAGAGATTGAGAAGCTAGAAGAATCTCAGGAGGGGCAAAGCTTTCAAATCCGTTGAAGGATCGCACCGGAGGGTTTGTGTTAGGAAATCCTCAAGAAGGGTGAAGTGACGGTCGAGATCTTGTGGAGAAGCTCTGGGAAATCCCGTCAGCCGTTAGATCACGGGAAAGTTGCATAGGTTTTAAGCCTAGTGTGCAGAGGAGGAGTCCCGGGAGGAGTCATCGGGATATTATAGTCATCGGGGTTTCGTTAAGTCAGATAATTGAGACCTTGTGGTTCTCGAAATCCCGAGAAAGGATCCTAGCCGTTGATCTCGACAGGACACGCATCAATATTATGAGGAGTCATCGGGGGTATTGGAGGCATCGGGATTTTACAGGTCGAGAGAACTGAGACCTTTTGAGTCTCAAAACTCCGATGGAGAATCTCAGCCGTTGTTCTCAACAGGACACGCGTCAGACATCAGGAAAGGAGTCAGGGTTTAGTTCATCGTGAATTTCAGGAGTGTAGAATCGTTGCATCAGGAAATCACGATCTTCGATATTCCGACGGGTGCTCTGAATCGTCCATCAGCAGGGACACATTGCAGGAGATCCGAGGAAGTCAGGGTTCGACATTTTGGTGTTTCCAAAGGCAAAGGAATTGTTGCATTAGAAATCGCGATTTTGCGATACCCGATAGGTCGACGAGGAAGCGGTGAAGTGGAGGAGTAAGCTCTCACGTGCATCGGGGATCGGCATATCAGGATTCTCGATGACGAGAAAATCACGGCAGGAGAATTCACGAAACTCCGAAACGTGACGGTCCCACAGTCATAGCATTTCAGTGGAGGACAGGATTACGCGAAATTGAAAGAAATATAGGGTTTATGGTTTACATGATGAATTGATGATGGAAACAAGTGGGTGAGTGAGTCAAATTTGAGTCCATAAACCCTTCCATATCATTAAGGCATGCGAATAGTCTATCCATGTCAAATTTCAGTGCATACAAAAACAGTTTGGAAAAATTTCAATGTTGGACCCATTCTCAGGTCATTGTTGCCCATGTCTAGTCCTAGTATAATGTCTTTTGGTTGTTCCTTTTAAAATCCGTTCGAAAGTATAGACGTTCTCACATATGGTACTGCAAGGACATATTTTTATTGTGTTTATTATACAATGAATGAAAAAAGAGGGATTTTTCATCACAACTATGACATAGATACATTAATGTATCATATACAATGTAGAACCTGAAATAAAAATGAGGAAAGGCTGATGAAAACTTAAAACTTGTACTGTCAACCAATTTGTGTACTAATTTGAAAGAAATATAGGGTTTATGGTTTACATGATGAATTGATGATGGAAACAAGTGGGTGTGTGAGTCAAATTTGAGTCTAGAAACCCTCCCATATCGCTAAGGCATGCAAATATTCTATCCAAGTCAAATTCCGGTGCATACAAAAACATTTTAAAAAACTTTCAATGTTGGCCCCATTCGCAGGTCATTGTTGCCCATGTTTAGTCCTAGTACAATGTCTTTTCATTGGTCCTTTTAAAATTCGTTTGATAGTACACACGTTCCCGCATCTAGTACTACAAGGACATATTTTTATTGTGTTGATTAAAAAATGAACAAAAAAAGAGGTATTTTTCATAACAACTATGACACACATGCATTAATGTATAATATACAATGTAGAACCTAAAAGAAAAATGAAGAAAGGATGATGCAAACTTAAAACTTGTGTCAACCAATTTGTGTATTAATTTGAAATAAATATAGGGATTATGGTTTACATGATGAATGATGATGGAAACAAGTGGGTGTGCGAGTCAAATTTGAGTCCATAAACCCTCCCATATATTTAAGGCATGCAAATAGTCTATCCATGTCAAGTTTCAATGCATACATAAACAGTTTAAAAAAAATTCAACGTTGGGCCCATTCACTGGTCACTATTGCCCATGTGAATGACAACGTATCATTTTTCATCACAATTATTACACACATACATTCTTTATAAGTCATGGGCCAAAGTCCCGTCTTTTCAAACAGTTTCAACGAAGATTCTATAGAAATGACAAACACGTTCATTGAAACTTCGTTGATGCAATACTATGACAACAATGATGGCATCTACGATCATGATGGTATAAAAATGAATGATCTTCTCTTGGTTTCAAGAATAATTTATCCTGTACTGAATAAGGCCAACCAAATGAAGATGGAATCTCATATGGCCCCTCCCCTCCCCCTCACATCACTCTCATTTCCCCAATTCCCAATCTCTAAAATAGAAAATAATCGAAAACAACCTAGTTGTAATATTCATGCAATATAGAAATTACAAAAACAAAAATTAATGAAGGTAAATGAAATTATGTGTTTGTAAATGATATTTTTAGTTTACCACGTACTCTAGTATATTGGCGACTATTTTCAGGTTTCACATAATAATTAAAAAACATGTAACATAGGATATAAAAACGTCACATAAAAATTAAAAACATGTAATTAACCCATGACACGAGTAAATTATTTTAAGAGAATAATGCATACAAATTAAAATATATAGTCATGTACATGATCCAACTTAACATTTGTATCATCCTTATTATGTATCTTCTTCTTCATAGTACTCGACATCTATATCATCATCCGGTCCAAAAATTATGTTGAAAGGATTGACGATATCATCAGCGTCATCAATGTCATTTTTGAGCATATTTTCATGGACATCATCATCAAGAACTGCAATTTCTACTATGTCTGGATCATGATCTTCTTCATCTACTTTGTTTGTTGACCTTGCATGTTCTTTCGGCTCTATCTAATCTGGTGAACCATCATCTTATTCAATATCATCTTCTTCCTGTACATGAGTATACTTAACTGGCCTTCCTCTTGGATCATATCTAACAACAAATGACCAATCCCTCTCACCTAGAACATTTGAGCAAAAGACCTATTCACATTGGCTTGAAAAAACATAGCGATCATGTCCTCTTTCAAGCACCATTGTTTTAATCATCAAAAATCCGTTGGCATGTTGAATAACAATTCTTTCCTCATCACATTCATGCATTCGTAACCTATACCATTTGATTTCGAACAAAACTAATTTGAAGGAATTAAAGTCACACTGAAGTATATCATTCAAATACCCATATTATATATTTTCAGATTCTAGGGGATGTATTCCACTCCTAAAGGAAACATTAGTGACCTGGAATACTGCAGTTATCCCACTATCAGAATTTTTCCTGGTTTCATCCAACTGTTTGATGGGAAATTTATGACCATTGCACCACATAGCCTTGTGGTGTTTCAACTGCAATATGCCGGATATGTAAAAGATGCATTATCAATTAATAAATTAACATATAATTTATATAACTTGGAAAGTATTTGAAAAAAGACAATACACATGTAGTCACATTAACTTAATATAAAATAACTGAATAAAATGGGTGAATTTGTTTGCCAGTCCATCTTTCAGACCACATGTTAATCAATTTCCCTTTGTGTAACATTGACATCTCCATTACTATGAGCTTCTCTAACCAATTCAGAAAGTCGTTTCCATGATAACCTACCGCCATGATGTTGTTTACATATTTCAATCCATACATTCATTTAGTCAAGATTGTTTGCAATGTATAAATGCAGTGCATCCCAATCTTCAGCATCTGAATCAAAAAATCATAATTCACCAATATTAAATATTAGTTATAACGTCCATGGTAAATATTAATAATTTATGAAATAACATATATTAATATATTTATGATTATGATCATATACACAAAAAGAGAAAAATTATATGTATTAATTATATAAATCTCCGTAATTATTAATATATTACCTCTCATTTTTTTCATTCTACCTTTCCCAAACAGGTGCTCTTGACCTTCGAATTTTTTGATGGAGTTCACATCCCAAATTTGATCCACTGTATGCATAGTTGGCTCTACTAATTTAGGAAGATACTGACTAATATACACCATGGATTGATATACCATACATCCCTCCACCATAGAACCCTCAGGACATGCTCTTTGTCTAACCAAATCCTTCAATGATTTCAAGTGCCTCTCCAACATCCACATTGACATTGTGTGTACATATCCACAAATTTCAATCTCATCAACTTGGTGTATGAGGTAGTTTTCTTGTGCATTGAAAAATGTTGTAGGTATATACTTTTTGATTTCACACATTAGACGAGGAATTTCTCTCTTCCAATACTTTATATCATCTTCATGGATTTATTTCAATGAAAACCATCTACATGAGATCATGACATAAGAAAATAACATGTTTCAACATAACATAATATAATATATTAGATTAAAAGTAAAACACATGTCATTAAGTAAAACAACAAATTGAAAGAACATTTTGCATATAAATCACAACTACTTACCTCATGTATTTGCCAAGACCATATTTAACTTGTTTGATGTTGTTATCAAATTCGTTTGGGAGAGTTAGAGATAGAACATACTATAACAAAAACAATGAATTGTTGTTTTTTTGGACCAAAGTATACAAAAAAAAAAAAAACATAAAAGATGTATAAGGCCAATATATATAAAAATGTATACCAAAATTATTACCTTAATGAAGGTATGCCAATCATGTTAAGAACCAAATATCAATATAGCATAGAAAAACCTCAGAATAAGTACTCAACGCCTTGAAAAAGAGATAAATTCAGATAATAAGCCTCTTCGAGGGGG